>ML805702.1:48852-68172 GCA_009831015.1 Picea engelmannii
CATTAGTTTTAAGGCCATCCCAAAAAAAATCCTTCTTGACTCTATGGTAGGTTTTCAAAAATCTCGAGTGCCCTCCTACTGGAGAGCTGTGCAATTCCAATAGTACCTTTTGTTTGAGTTGGGAGTTCTTACATAAATATAAGTGATCTTTGTACCATAGTGAATCATTTTTCCATGTAAATGTATCTGATGCACTGGAATCATGCTGCAACCTTTGAGTGAGAGTCCAAACTTTTTCGTCATTTTTCCATTCATTCCTTGCTTCTATTATCCAATCGGGTTGGATGATCGAGATAGCACAAAGAAAGGCCTCAACATATTCATCCTTTCTTGAGAGTGTGTCTGCCACAACATTTTGCTTCCCCTTTTTATAGACGATTTCAAAATCATAACACAATATCTTGGTTACCCATTTTTGTTGTTCTTTTGAAGATAGTCTTTGTTCCAAGAAGTATTTAAGACTATCATGATCTGTTTTGACCTTGAAGTGCCTACCTATTATCCTCACACCTTAATTATTCATGATGAGCTTCCTACTATCACATTCAACCCTCATATTTATAGTAAAGAATAATTTGTTTCACCTTTTTACATCACTTTGAACATTCATGATAAAATCCTCACAACTGCATGTTGGATTCTAGAGCCTCTCATAACCTTATGCCTAAATCAATGATGGAACATTTAGGACTAGAAATAATCCAACCATATAATGAAGTGTACTCATGTGACTCGAGAAATTTTATGTGTGAGGGCATGATTAATGATTTGGTGGTCACCTTAGCCCAACTCGCTGTCAAAAGTATTATGATGGACATAGTGGTAGAAAATGTACTTGAAAACTATGACATGTTGTTGTCTATATTATGGGTAGGAAAATTGGGAGGCACCATGTAGATGGATATCACCTGTGTCACTATACCAGTTTTTGGGGGTGAGAAGAGGAAACTTTACATAGAAACCAATTTTTCATATGTGGTAAGTGATAAAAATAACCCATTAAACCATTCAATTTATGAAATTGAAGATGATTTGGTCTGCTACATCATATACATAAATTAGGTTGTTGAATATGAAAGTACATGTTGATAATTTGGTTGTCATTGATGTCAACCCTTGAAGAAGCCCCAAAAATGTGGTTTTGGTACCCAAAGTTGGTTGGGGAATATGGACATGAAGGATAAAGTAAATGCATGTAAGACCCTCATAGATGGATAATACTCATAATTTCATTTACAATGATATGTGGAACACCACTTAGTTCATGACGGCTAGGGAGATATGAGTATCATATGACTTTGTGAAGTTGTAAGCCCCGAAGAAGTGGTCAAGAAGCCCCTAGTTGGTTACAAGTAATTAATGAAAGGGTAATGTTGTTGCAACAAGAAAACCCTATAAGCCATAAATTAAGGAGAGGAGTTACCTAGAACAAGTATGAATATACCTCAAGGAGTCATTCACAAGTACCCTTGCACACTTATTCATTTTTTATCTATCTTGTGAACTAGTGATCTTTTTTCTAAGGTTGTGACAACATTTTCTAAGGTAGAAAAGGAAGGTCGAAGGTGAAAGTTTTGGAGTTGAAACAAACCCTAGTTTCTAAGGTATACATACGTTATAGGTCAGAAAGGGATCGTATGTAAATGGGATAGAGTGAAGAAAATAACATATATATGTGGTAAGTAGAAGAGAAATTCGTGTATCTATAAAAAGGATCATGAATGATTCAATAAATGCTGGTACTGGGTCCCTGAAGTCTGAAGGAATTCTACAAGTCAACATCTCATAGTTTCAGGTCAACTACAAAGGTATTGGTATGGTTGTATACTAGTTTTGATGGTTACTTTTGTTCATGATATGATGTATGGTTGAGGCATACTTAATATGGTCGGTTTTGTACTTGGATATGGTATATATTGGTTGCTTGTTTGAGTTAGGAACACTCCTATATGTGGTTAAGCATATGACATGGTTCTAATAGTTCATATATTTGACTTGATTGTACATGGTTGAGGCATATTCATGTTGTATAGTGGCATATGCATGAGGGAAATGCATTGGTTCTTTGAGATACTAGATTGATGATATGGTAAAAATATGCATATGGTTGATGGTATAGTATATGGTACAAGTTACACCTGGTTGATGTTCTAGTTCATGATTCACTATTCCTTATTGATGTGTCTTTGGTTCATGATTGATGCATGATATAATATGGATGTCGGTATACAGTTGATGCAAGGTATGGTACATGTGTTAGTTAATTGATGAGTAGATACATGTTGATGAGACAATGACAGTGTAAAAAACAGAGTGACAGAGACAGTGTGACAATGGTAGTGATAGTGGCAGAGTTTGTGATAGCGATATTTGGTCTACACTTATATTTCAGGGTGACATGATGGGGCAAGTTTAGGTGGTTGTAGCCACCTTTCGGTTGGAGCCAAAGAACTCAAGGGTTGTAGCCTCCTTCTTTTTGGAGCCAGAGAATTCAGGGAGATGCAACTTCCTTCAAGTTGGATCCTGAGAATAGGGGGTTGGAGACTCCTTCCAGTTGTAGCTAGAGAATCAGGAAGTTGGTGCTTCCAATGAATACATTCTTTGGATATATAAGAAAATCATTCTGTGGTTTTCTGCCATTTGGGTTTCCACCTAAATTCTGGTATACTGTGTATACATTGTGATGTGATGTTGTTTATGATTATAATTCTAATTATATATTGAATGGTAATGATAAATCGATGAGTATTGTTGAAGAATATACAATGGTTAAAAGTACTATAATTACTCATTACAGATTCACCCCCTCTCAGTAATCCAACAATTTGTATCAGAGCAGGTCCTTCAAGAAGCAATCTAACAATTGGAAGGAGATCATGGATTACACTAAGATTGGGGTACCATAGTTTGATGTAGAGAACTATTCCTTCTGGAGTAGAGGAATGAAGACATATATACAAGAACAAGGATTGGATGTTTGGCGATCAATAGTAGATGGATACAAAGCACCAACCTCTCCCTCGATGGATAGATATGGAAAGAAACTTGAAGAAAATGATTCAAAGGATACAAACGCTATCGAGAATGGTGTGAATCAATAAATGCATACCAATATTGTGCACTGCGAATCCAAAAAATAAATTTGGGACAAACTAAAGACTATCTACGAAGGAGATGAGAAAGTTAAGAAAGATAAAATTCAGATTTTTAGAGCCAAGTTCGAATAATTGAAGATGAATGAGGATGAAAACATAACAACTTACTTTCTACGAGTCGATGAAATAGTAAACAATATCAAAGGTTTGGGAGATGAGATAAAGGAACAGGTCGTTGTTAAAAAGGCATTAAGATCTCTACGAATGAGATTTGATTCAAAATTTTGATATCTAGAAGAAAGAATGGACCTAGATAGAATGAGCATGGACGAGTTGCATGGGATACTCATAGATTATGAGATGAGGACAGAGAAAGACAATCTATTCTTGAATAAAGAAGCATTCAAGGAATCCAAGAAGACAAAGAAAAAATATAAACAAAATCCAAAGTCATACTATAGCTGCAACGACGATTCAGAGGAATATGAAGAGGTGGAAAACTTTTAAGAAAGATGAAAATAGGAAGCGGAAAATTCAAAGGTATGCTTCCATTGAAATGTTTTAATTGTGATGGTGTTTTTCATTTTGATAATAAAGTTCCCTATAAGAATAAGGAAAGTAATGAAGAAGATGACTCTAAAAGAAAAAGAGGATCCAAAAGGGTAGAAGAAACAAAAATAATTTTTTCAAGAAATGTCTCTACACCAAGGAAGAAAAATCATTAGACAAAGATGAAGACAACAATAGTGATACAAAGAGAGTAATTTTTATGGCAGTATAAGACTCTGATGGAGAAGGTTTAGAAGAAGAATGTGAAGAGGTAGAATCTGATTACAAAGTAGAATTGATGTGTGCCATAGAATCTCTAAAGAGGGAGAAGAATAAAAACAAGTCACTCTAGGAAGAGCTAAAGAAGAAAGAAGAATCTCATAATTCCAACTCCAAAGAAGTTGACAAGATGATCATGAAGTTAAAAATCGAGGTAGAAGAAGAAAATAAAATTCAAGAATCACTCAGAGGACAATTAGATGAAAATGACTTGATCATTAAATGGTTTGAAGCGAAGATAGTCACTCTAGTAAAAGACCTTTAGAAGAAGGAAATGCAACAAAACAACACTAGGATATTGGATAATATCATTAACATTCAAATAACTTATAATGATAGATCTGGATTAGGATACAACAAGATCGAGAAAGCGAAATATTAAAGATCCAAAATGACATAGAAAGAAGAAGAACCAAGAAGTTATGAAGAAGCCTTCAGAGGTCCCTCTAAAAAAGAAGAAGACAAGAAGACTCAAGCAGAAGATTACAGAGACATTGCACCACCTAGAAGATTCAAAAGTTTGTATCATCAATAGCCAACTATAGAAATACCTTAAGAAAAAGAAGGATTTAGAAGAGAATCACCATTCAGAAGATCATCCACTTCCATGTATCAAAATATTTTTCTTGGTTCATGTTATTCATGTAATACTTTTGGGCACAATGATGTGAATTGTAGAGCCAATACCAAGAATAGAAGCAATGATTAAGGGTATACAATAAATAGTTATCCTAGAAGATCTCATGAAGCACATGATACGAGATACAACATATTTAGATCATTGAGTGATGAGGTAGAATGCTACAAGTGCAACAAATTTGGAGATATGGCTAAATATTGAAAACTCACTATTCCTCCAAGGGAACCAAAGAAGAATATCAATAGTCATAAGGAGGAACTAGAAAGGATATGGATAGGAAAGTAGGATCAATTCAACACTAAAGAATGCAAATTTTCTCTACAATCTCAAGACAAGAATCGTGGATGGTATGTTGACAGTGGATGATCAAAGCATATGATACGTGATAAAGACAGGTTTATGACATTGAAGAAGGAAATATATGGATCAATTTCATTTGGGAATGACAACTCTGCCAAAATTATTGAAAGAGGAACAATCAAGATCTAAAGTAAGGATGCCATGGAATAAATTTTTTTACTGGTCTAAAACACCAAACACAATCTACTAAGTGTAATTCAAACATGTGATCAAGGACATAGACTTGTGTTTGACTCAAAGAAGTGCGAGATAAGGAAACCATAATTAGGAAAATTGGTGGATACATCTATAAGAAATCCAAGCAACATATATGTTCTAAATAAAATGAGAAAGGAAATATGTTTCCTAGGAAGGGACGATGAAAGTTGTCTCTGGAATAGAAGAATGGGTCACATAAATTTTGATAATCTTGTCAAAGTCAGCAAAAGGGAAGCAATAATAGAAATGCACGAGATCTCAAAGCCAACAAATATACTATGCAAGCATTGTATATAGGGAAAACAAACAAATACCAAGTTAAAATCAAAGGAGTATTCCCAAACAAAACCACTCGATATTGTACATATTGATCTAGTTGGAATGATAAGAACAAATGGTTTGAAAGGTTAACAATACTTCATGCTACTCATTGATGACTACACAAGAATAACTGTAGTTTTATTTCTCAAGAAGAAGTCAGAGGCATTTGGAAACTTCAAGACATATAAATATATGGTTGAAAATAAGACAGAGTTGAAAATCAATTGATTGATATCAAACAATAGAGGAGAATTTACATCAAACGACTCTATGGAATTATGTAGCGATCATGGGATAAAATGCAATTCTTAGTAGCCAAGACACCTCAAAAAAATGGAGTTTTTGAAAGGAAGAACATAACAATACATGAAATGGCTAGAACCATGTTAATGGATTCCAGGTTGATAGACGTATTTTGGGTAAACGAATTGCATACAACAATTCACATTCAGATCAGAGGAATGCTAAAAAATAAGAGTGATAAGACTCCATATGAGATATGGAAAGGAAGACTAGAAAATGTGAAGGAATTTAGAGTATTCAAAAGAAAATGCTACATCAAAAGAGAAGATGGAAACATTAGAAAAAATGATTCTCTATATGATAAAGGCATATTGGTTGGGTACTTAAGAAAAAGGATAGCATACAAATGCTTCAATATAAGACTTAACAAAATAGTGGAAAGCATCAATGTGACAATTGATGAGAATGATGGAAGAAAGATAAAAGAAGAAAGCAAAGAATCAATGGAACACTATCAAGAAGAATATTTCAAATAAGAATAAGTATATGAAGAATCAGATGAAGAAGAAAAGAATCCAGAAGCAGAGTAAAGAAGAGAAGGATATTCAGGTACCTATAAAGACACCTAGCAGACAAGTGTAAAAAATCATCCATCAAAACAGATCATTGGAAATAAATATGCAAGAGTTGAAACCAGAAGAATAATCTTTTCACCAGGACAACAAAATCTAACACTACTATCTACTATTAAGCCGAATAGTTTTGAAGAATCTAGTAAGGATGAACAATAGATCAAATATATGGATGAAGAGTTAGATCGGATAGAGAAGAATGACACATGGGAACTAGTTCCAAGAACGAATAAGAAGAACATCATTGGTACAAAATGGATCTTCAAAAACAAGTTGAACGAGGATGGGCATGTTACTAGGAACAAAGACAGATTGGTATGTAAAGGATATGCTTAGGTTGAAGGTATATATTTTAAAGAGACATTTTCCCAAGTTTCCATAATGGAAGCAATCAGAGTGATCATGGGTTATGCATGTTCAAAAATATTAATGTATATTAGATGGAAGTGAAATCAACATTCCTAAATGGAGATCTATAGGAAGAATTCTACATCGAGTAGCCAGAATAATTTCAGTTGTTAGAGAAGGAAAACTGTGTTTGTGGGTTGAGTAAGGCCTTATATGATCTCAAGAAGGCCACAAGAGCATGGTATTAAATACTATATAGATACATACAACAAAAATGGTTTAATAAAGGAAATGTAGAAAACAATCTCTACATAAAGGTAAATCAATATACTATAATAATAATTGAATTTAATATTGATGATATTATCTTTAGAAGTGATGATGGCATGATGAGTCATAAATTTTCCAAAGACATGCAAAATGAATTTGAGATTTCTCTACTTGGATATTTGTCTTTATTTTTGGGTCTCTATATATGTTAGAGAAGAAAATGTATCTTTATCTCTCAAATCAAGTATATCAGAGAAATGTTGAAGAAGTTTGGAATGACAGATTGCAAACAAGTTAGTACTCCTATGCAGACTAGTTGTAAGTTAAGTAAGGATGTTCATTCCAGAGATGTAGATCATCAGAGACAGTACAAATCATTAACTGACAACTTACTCTATGCAACAACTTCCATACTGGATGTTATGTAAGAAATTGGACAGGTTGCAAGGTTTCAAGCAGCACCAAAGGAATCACATGTTATGGAAATAAATAGGATATTCAAATACCTCAAAGGTACATATTGTGTAGGTTGTATTGATGATATAAGAAGTACAAGTGGATAATATTTCTACTTGGGTGAGTGTATGGTATCATGGTTAAGAAAGAAACAATCATAAATATATTTTTCTATAGCAGAAGAAAAATGCATTGTAGCAATGGCTTGTTGTACTTAGGCTCTTTAGATGAAGCAAAACCTACAGGATATACATGTAAACTGTGGTGAGTCCATTTCAGTACTTTGTGAAAACACCAATTCCATAAGTATATCCAAGAATCCAGTGATGCATTCTAATACAAGGAACATTATGATCAAGTATCACTTTCTACGGGAAAAATATACAGAGAAGAGCATCAAGCTAGAGTATGTGTGGAAAAAAGAAAAAATTGCAGATATATTCACTAAAACACTTACAAGGGAAACTTTTGAGTGTCTGTGACAAAATCTTGGAGTAGTTTCTACCCCACAATGATTCACACAACATCAATATTAATAGGACAGGGGGAGAGAAACAAAATTCTTGAAGAATTTCAAGTAAATAACCTTTTTTAATGTTTTTCATGTACATCAGATAGTTACACGAGGAAGCACCATGAAGAGAAAGATCAATAAAGACAACAAAGGCCTATAAACAAGGGGAGCAACCCCAAATGAGGATTACCCTTTTCTATGGATCTCAAAGGGGGAGATATAAAGAAAGGCATGGGGATAGAGAGAGAGAAACATGCAAATAGGGGGAGAAATGATCATAGGAGGAGGATGGACACAAGTATTGTTATCTTGAATGTTGCCATCAATGCTAAAGGGGGATATTGTTGATAATTTGGTTGTCATCGATGTGAACCCTTGAAAAATCCCTGATGGTGTGGTTTTGGTACCAAAAGTTGGTTGAGGAATATGGGCAGGAAGGACATAGTAAATCAAGGAAATAACTTCATAGATGGATATTAGTTGTCGTATCATTTTCAATGATATGTGGAATGCCATGTACTTCCTCACATCTAGGGAGATATGACTTTGTGAAGTTGTAAGCCCCAGAGAAGTGGTCAAGAAGCCCCTAGTTGGTTACAAGTCTTTAATGAAAGGGTAAAGTTGTTAGAACAAGAAAACCCTAGAATCCCTAAATTAAGGAGAGATGTTGTCTAGCACAAGTATAAATATACCTTAAGGAGTCATTCACAAGTACATTCAAAAACTTGTTCATTTTATACCTCCCTTGAGAACTAGTGATATTTATGCTAAGGTTGTGATGACATTTTTTGAGGTAGCAAAGGAAGGTTGAAGGCCAAAGTTTTAGAGTTGAAAAAAACCCTAGTTTTTTAGGTATACACAACTTATAGGTCAACAAGGGAGAATATGTACATGAGATACAGTGGAGAAAATCATGTATATACGCGTGTAGTAGAAGAGAAAGTCGTGTATCTCTAAAAAGGCTCATGAATGTTAGGATATTTAGACACTTAAGATTTAGTTAAGATCTACTTGGTATAATGTGTCGTTGGGTAAAAGTGTGTTTCTTAGTGTGTTTATTTAGAATGCATTAGTATGCATTTGTAGTTAGCAAAATTCGAGAGTCATGATATGTTCCTGAAATAGAGTGATATGATGATTCATATTCTCCTCGATCTTAATGACCATTAATCCATGGTTTAACACCCGATTGGTCCATGATATCTATTTAAAGAGCACGGAGGGTCATTTTCCGATGATCGACTGTGAGAAACTCTCTTGTAAAATCTCTTTGTAATATTTTTCTTTTGCATTAATAAATTTCTCCAAGTGGCTACGTTGGTTGGGGCCGTGGATGTTTACCCATAGGGGTTTTACCATGTCAAAACATCAACGTGTTGATCTTTTATCTGGTTTTGTGAGTGGTTATTGAAGGTGTTCATCCTATATTGGTATACCTATGTGGTCGAACATGGTATCAAAGCTTGTTTGAAGACCCACTCCTGTTGTACATCAAGATAGTGAATCCGAGTTTCCTCCTCCCCATTTTTTGTCATTTTCATACATTTATGGGATGAGAGGACTATTCCATTGTGTACAGAGCTCTCGTTTCAGTCAGGAACACTTTTTTTTTTACTCGAAAAGGTTTATGTTTTTCCAAGATACAACCATTTCAATCAGATCTGTAGGTATAAATCCTGAATACACATTTTAAATTTTTCTGCAGAGTATTATTTTTGTTTTATATTATTTTCTTCTGAGTTGCTACTCTTTTAGATCTGTGTATGTTGTTTTACCCACGCCCTGTGCGGTCTCGGTAAATCATAAACATATAGGAAAAGGTGCATCTTCCAGGTAAGCTAACTGATATCTAACCCTTGTTGTCATCGATAAACGATTTTTTTTTTCCTTTTGTGAAAAGATTTATTTTTGAGGATGCTCTCCAAGGCTTTCTTCAACAACAACAACAACAACAAAAACACCCCCAATCCTCTTGCTAAATAATACAATATATTTTTCTAGACCATTTGATTACAACAACAACAACAACAACAAAAACACCCCCAATCCTCTTGCTAAATATTACAATATGTTTTGCTAGACCATTTGGTTACAACAACAACAACAACCCTCTTGCTAAACAATAAAATATGTTTTTCTAGAACATTTGGTTAAAAATTTCCTTATTAAGTAAGAGGTCTTGAGTTCAAGTCTCTCTTTTTGTTACTTTTTTTGAAAAAGTTCATGCTCAAATTGTAAAGTGTATTTCACTTCAAGTATACAAGTGAATCACTATAAGTAACTTTAATATTTTATTTTAGAGTTGTTTATTTTGCATGCAACTTTTGTTTTATAAGGTGACTTCATTGTAAAAGTGATCCCCACTTCTCTTTATAAAATTGGGTCACTTCATAAAGAAACTTACACCACCATGTGGTCCTTTGGTTACCATTTATGCCTTTTTTTTAAAAGGGCATAAATTTCACATCCGAAGTCCGTTTTTAGGGCCGTTTTTTTTAAAACGCATAATTTTTCAAGATCTTTCCATCGAGATCATCATTTTTAGTTTTTAAATCCATATTATCTACATATTTAATATGGATTCTTCTAGTAATCATTTTCTTACTAGCATTAATAACTTCCAATGGAAATCTCATATGAAGGATTTATTAAGAAGTAAAGGTTTGTACCAGATTACCTTGGGAATGGAAAAATAACCCGATGATGCTGATAAGAAATTAAAATGGGATAATAGGAGTGACGAAGAATGTGGACTAATTGGAATTTCCATATCTCCTTATTTAAGGTTCCACCTTAAATAAATTGATGACCCCGATGAATCTTGGGAAAATATTTAAACTGTGTTTGGTAAACTCAATATTATTCGAGCATAACAATTAGAAAATCAAGTACTAAATTTAAATCCAAGTGATTTTTCTTGCATTGGAGACTATCTATATAAGTTTAAAGCACTCGGAATTTTATGTGAAGAATATGAGATAAAGACGGAGGAAGAACATAACATCTATCTTATTCTCTCTAAGCTAGGTAGTGCATATTTTGTGTTTATATATATCTTTTATGGCATGAGAGGTGATCTAGGGATAGATTATAAAAAACCCACTCTTGAATCCTTTTGTGTTTATTTGATTAGAGAGGAAGATAAGCTTGTACAACTTGGAGTGATCAGCACTGTAGGTACCTCCAACAAAGCCTTAGTTTCCCAGTAGAAAGATAAACCCAAGTATCCCAAGAAACATCATCCTCGCTACAACAACAAGAAACATAAGGGTGCCAAACCCACTTAGAAATCTTAAGCTCCTAATGGTGACAAAGGAGCAAAATATAAAAATAAGAAGACTGATAGACATTGCAACTTTTGTGATAAAGATGTTGATGATGAGTCCAAATATTTCAAGAAGATGGCATCTTTAGAAGCAACGATGAAAAAACACAACATCACTATTGATTCTACTTCTTCTTCTTCCTCTCATGGACATGCACTTTTTGCTTTTGGTTTCTCCTTCAATACAATTTTTACTACTTCTTCTGATGAGTGGCTTATTGATTCTGGATCATATTATCATATGGCTAAGGATAAAAACATATTTTGTTCTCTAAATGAATGTAACACCAATAAAATATTTGATGGTGATGATAGATCTCTTAGTGTTGTAGGATCTGGAACAATTCAAGTAGATAATTGTCATTTCAATGATGTATTATGTGTTCCAACTATTTCTTGTAACCTTCTATCAATATATCAAATCACTCATTCAAGTGAAGGTAAAACCGTAGAGTTTTCACCTCACTAAGTTGTAATCAAGGGTCTAAAATATCCTAAACATGTTCTTGTAGCTGGAATTTTTGATGATATTACCAGGTTTTACAAGTTTGACAACTTTGGGTCATCATCTTTTTCATCAGTTTTTGTTGCTCATAGCGATGACTTGAGCAAATTTTGGCATGAATGGTTTGGTCATATAAACTATCGCTCATTGCAACAACTATGTAATCAACAAATGGTGATTGGTCTTCCTCATGTTTCATGGAGATATGGTGTTTGTGCGGGTTTTGTTCTCGACAAACATCATAGGGACAATTTTGACAAACATGCCTCTTCGCATGCCTTGGGCCCTTTGCAACTTGTTCACAGTGATTTGTGTGGTCCACTTTCTTCTCCTTCTTTTTTTGGGTGAAAGTATTTATTAAATTTCATTGATGAGTTTTCTAGACGTACTTGATTTTACTTCTTAAAACTTAAGAGCGAAGGTTTTGACAAGTTTTTTTCCTACAAGGCCCTTGTAGAAAAGAAATTTGGACATCAAATTCAAAAGTTAAGAACAAATAATGGAGGCGAATTTGTGAAAAATAATTTTACAAGTTACTGCACTACACAGGGCATCCAAATGCAACAAATTGTTCCATATACAACACAACAAAATGGATTTGCTGAGAGAAAGAAACACACATTAAAATAAATGGATAATTGTATGATCCAATCTAAGGGATTAAGTCTAAAGTATTGGGCGGAAGAAATCAATTGTGTAAATTACATATTAAATCACACTCCCACAAAGGCTCTTAAAAATATAACATCGGAAGAAGCTTAGACTAAAATTAAACCAAATGTAAGTCACTTCCGCGTATTTGGAAGTATAGCATGGGCTCACATTCCCGATGAGAAAAAGAAAGCATTGCAGTCTAAAAGTGAGAAGTGTATATTTTTTTGTTATTCTATAGATGTCAAAGGTTATAGACTTCTTCAACCACATTGTAATGAAATTATTATTAGAAGAGATGTTAAATTTGATGAAAACACATTAGCCTACGAGCCTAATTTGGCGATTGTGCCTTCTTTGGCCTGCGATCCATCTTTGGCATTTGTGCCTTCTTCGGCCTGTGATCCATATTTGACGTTTGTGCCTTATTATATTCCTATTCTTGTTTCTTCTTCAGATGGTGATAGTGAGGCTGAAAATCCACCTCCATCTACTCACCTTCCTCCAGAGGAGTCCTTTGAACCTGAACCATCACTAGTTATACCACTTCCTATATGGGTCCGTTCAACAAGAGAATAAGCTGGTGGTATTTTCAATGATCATTCAGATAAACTTCGAACATGTTCATATTTCCTGCAAGCCTCTTCTCTTTTGGCTCAAGTTTCAGAGACTCGTGATCCAGATACATTTGTAGAAGCTTCAAGTCATCTAGATTGGGATACAATAACGAATGAAGAGTATCGCTCTTTAATGGAAAATGATACTTGGGATCTTGTACCTCTTCCAAAAGGAATACAACTTGTGAGAGATAAACGGGTCTATAGAACTAAGTATGCATCATATGGAAGTGTTGAAAGACACGAGGCTCTGTTAGTTGCCAAAGGATTCTCCCAAGTTGAAGGAATTGACTATGATAAAATATTTTACCCTGTAGCCAAAATGAATTACATCCACCTTGTTCTTGCCCTTGTTTCCTCACATAAATGGGAGGTCCATCATATGGACGTTAAATACTCCTTCTTGCATGAAGATTTTCAAGAAGAAATCTACATGGAACAACCTCCTCGCTATGTCCATAATGACTCTAGCCTTTTTTTTCACCTTAAGAAATCTCTTTATGGTATTAAGCCAGCTCCCCGAGCTTGGTATGCCCAAATGTACAACTTTCTTATTGACACTAGATTCTCTAGATTCCATTCTGATCCTAATGTCTATACCAAGAAGGTAGGAATCCGTCACATAATCCTTTTCCTTTATGTTGATGACCTTATTTTTACTGGTAGTGACTTAAAACTTTTAAACCATGTGAAAACCAACCTTAAGAAGAAATTTGAAATGAAAGACTTAGGTTTTTTGCACTATTTCCTTGTCCTCCAAGTTTTTCAAACTAATGAAGGAATTTTTCTTTCCCAGTCAAAGTATGCTTGTGACCTTCTTCGTTGCTTTCACATGGATGATTGTAAACCAACCCCTTCTCCCTTCTAGTCTTGATTCAAGCTTACTGCCACCTATACTTCTCCCAAAGTTGATTCCACCATATGTTAAATGGTATCCTATTATACTTGACTCAATATTATTCGAGCACAACAATTAGAAAATCAAGTACTAACTTTAAATCCATGCGATGTTTCTTACATTGGAGACTATATATCTAAGTTTAAAGAACTCAAAATTTTATGTGAAGAATATGAGATAAAGATGGAGGAATAGCATAGCATCTATCTTATTTTCTCTAAGCTAGGTAGAACATATTATGTGTTTTTATCTACCTTTTACGACATGAGAGAGGCTCTAGGGATAGATTATAAAAAACCTACTCTTGAGTCCTTTTGTGTTGATTTGATTAGAGAGGAAGATAAGCTTTTACAACTTGGAGTGATCAACACTGCAGGTACCTCCAACAAATCCTTATTTTCCCAGCAGAAAGATAAACCCATGTATTCAAAGAAGCAACATCCTCGCTAAAACAACAAGAAACATAAGGGTCCCAAACCCGCTCATATAACTTCATCTCCTAATGGTGACAAAGGAGAAAAATATAAAAATAATACGACTGACAAACATTGAAACTTTTGTGATAAATATGGTCACGATGAGTCCAAATGTTTCAAGAAAATTGAATCTTTAGAAGCAATGATGAAGAAGCACAACATCAATATTGATTCTAGCTCTTCATCTTCTTCTCATGGACATGCATTTTCTACTTCTAGTTTCTCCTCCAATACAACTTCTACTTCTTCTTCTTATGAGTGTCTTATTGATTTTGGAGAATCTTATCATATGGCTAAGGATAACGACATATTTTCTTCTCTAAATGAATGTAGCAACAAGAAAACATTGGTTGGTGATGATAGATCTCTTAGTGTTGTAGGATTTGGAACAGTTCAAGTAGATAATGGTCATTTCAATGATGTATTATGTGTTCCAACTTCCAACTATTTCTTGTAACCTTCGATTAGTATATCAAATCACTCATTTAGGTGAAGGTAAAACCATAGATTTTTCACCTCACCAAGTTGTAATAGGGATCTAAAAGATCCTAAGCATGTTCTTGCAACTGTAATTGCTGATGTTTGACAACTTTGGGTCATCATATTTTTCATCAGTTTTCATTGCTCATAGTGATGACTTGAGAAAAATTTGGCATGAATGGTTTGGTCATCTAAACTATCGCTCATTGCCACAACTATGTAATCAATAGATGGTGCTTGGTCTTCCTCTTGTTTCATGCAGAGATGGTGGTTTTGCGGGTTATGTTCTCGACAAACATCATCGAGATAATTTTGACAAACGTGCTTCTTGGCACGGCTCGGGCCCTTTGCAGCTTGTTCATAGTTATTTGTGTGGTCCACTTTATTCTCCTTATTTTTCTGGGTGCAAGTATTTCTTAACTTTCGTTGATGACTTTTCTAGACATACTTGGGTTTACTTATTAAAACTTAAAAGCGAAGCTTTTGAGAAGTTTTGGGCCTACAAGGCCCTTGTAGAAAATCAATTTGAACATCAAATTCAAAAGTTAAGAAAAAATAATGGAGGTGAATATGTGAACAATAATTTTACAAGTTACTACACTACACAGGGCATCCAAGTGCAACACATTGTTCCATATACACCACAAAAAAATGGTGTTGTTGAGAGAATGAAATGCACATTAAAATAAATGGATAATTGTATGATCCAATCTAAGGTATTAAGTCTAAAGTATTGGGCGGAAGAAATAAAATGTGAAAATTACATATTAAATCACACTCCCACAAAGGCTCTTAAAAATATAACACCAGAAGAATCTTGGACTAAAATTAAACCAGATGTAAGTCACCTCTGTGTGTTTGGCAGTCTAGCATGGGATCACATTCCTGATGAGAAAAGGAAAGCATTGCAGCCTAAAAGTGAGAAGTGTATATTGTTTTGTTATTCTGAAGATGTCAAAGGTTATAGACTTATTCAACCACATTGTAATGAAATTATTATTAGAAGAGATGTTACATTTGATGAAAATATCTTGTCCTGAAAGCCTAATTCGACAATTGTTCGTTCTTCAGCCTGTGATCCATCTTTGGTGTTTGTGCCTTCTTCGACCTGTGAGCCATATTCAAAGTTTGTGCCTTCTTCTATTCCTATTCAAGTTTCTTCTTCAGATGATGATAGTGAGGATTAAAATCCACCTCCTCTTGCTCACCTTCCTCTAGATAAGTCCTTTGAACTTCAACTAGCACCATTTCCACCACTTTCTAGATGGTTCTGTTCAACACGAGAAGCAAATGGTGGTCTTGTCGGTGATCCTTCAGATCAACGTCGAACACGTTCATAGTTCCAACAATCCTCTTCTCTTTTGGCTCACGTTTCATAGACTCATAATCCAAATACATTTGTAGAAGCTTCAGGTCATCTAGATTGGGATACAACAATGAATGAAGAGTATCATTCTTTAATGGAAAATGATACTTGGGATCTTGTACCTCTTCCAAAAGGAAGAAAACTAGTCAGAGATAAATGGGTCTATGGAACTAAGTATGCATTAGATGGAAGTGTTGAAAGACACAAGGTTTAGTTAGTTGAAAGGATTTTCCCAAGCTAAAGGAATTGAATATAATTAAACCTTTTCTCCTATAGCGAAAATGAATTCCATCCACCTTGTTCTTGCCCTTGTTTCCTCACATAAATGGGAGTTCCATCAGATGGATATTAAATCCACCTTCTTGCATGGAGATTTAAAAGAAGAAATCTACATGGAACAACCTCTTGGTTATGTCCAAAATGACTGTAGCCTTGTTTGTCGCCTTAAGAAATATCTTTATGGTGTTAAGCAAGCTCCTTGAGCTTGGTATGAAAAAATGGACAACTTTATTATTAACATTGAATTATCTAGATTCCATTTTGATCCTAATGTATATACGAAGAAAGTAGGAAACCATCTCATAATCCTTCTCCTTTATGTTGATGACATTATCCTTACTGGTAGTGACTCAAAAAATTTAAACCATGTGAAAACCAACCTTAAGAAGAAATTCGAAATGACGGACTTAGGTTTTTTGCATTATTTCCTTGGCCTCCAAGTTTTTCAAACCAATGAAGGAATTTTTATTTCCCAATATAATTATTTTTGTGACCTTCTTTGTCGTTTTCACATGGACGGTTGTAAACCAACCCGTTCTCCCTTCCAGTACGAAGTCAAGCTTACGACCACCTGTACTTCTGCAGAAGTTGATGCCACCATGTACTATTAATTAGTTGGTAGCCTCTTATACTTGAATCATACCCATCCTGATATTTCCTTTGATGTTGGTCTTGTTTCCCGGTATATGAAAAAACCCCATGATAGCCATTGGAAATAAGATAAACAAAAACTTCTATATGTTCATGGTACAGTTCAGTTCAGGATACATTACAGTTCAGGGGGGACTCCTTTATTGGTTGGTTTCAATGATTCATATTGAGTCGATGACCCTGATGATCGGAAGCCTACTGCAAGTTATGTTTTCAACGTTGGTTTAGGACCTGTCACTTGGGCCTGTTAGAAACAACGGTCTATTGAAATTTCTTCAGTAGAAGCAGAGTACCGAGAAGTGGTAAATGCAAGTCAGGAAGCCTTGTTGCTTCAACATATCCTTTCAAAGTTTGGATTCCAGAAACAACATCTGAGCAGCCTTTGGTGTGGCAATCAAAGTTCCATGAATCTCACCAAAGATCCAGTTCAACATTAGTGCAACAATCACATTGAGATACACATGCACTTCACCATAAATATCATTCATGATCTAGTTATTGAAGTTATCTTTTTCCCTACATAAGATCAAGTTGCAGACATTTTCACAAAGTCTCTTACAAAAGAGAATTTTTCCAAAACTTCGATCTATGTTAGGAGTTTAGGAAGTTGCCATTAAGGGGGGATAGGCTCTAATGCTTCCTTCCTTCTCCTATTGTATCACTATTGTAAATCCTTCAATCATATCCCAAGTTGTTCTTAAGGGGAGATGTTAGGATATTTAGACACTTAGAAGTTATTTAAGATCTACTTGGTCTAATGTGTCGTTAGGTAAAAGTGTATTTCTTAGTGTGTTTCTTTAGTATTCATTAGTATGCATTTGTATTTAGGAAATCCAATGGTCATGATATGTTCTCGACATAGAGTGATCCAACATTTCATATTCTCCTCGATCTTAATGACCATTGATCTATGTCTTAACACCCGATTGGTCCATGATATCTATTTAAAGAGAATTGATGGCCATTTGTTGATGATCGATTGTGAGAAACTCTCTTGTAAAATATCTTTGTAATATTTGTTTTTTGCATTAACAAACTGCTCCAAGTGGTTTTGTTGGCTGGGGCTGTGGATGTTTCCTTGTAGGGGTTTTACCACGTCAAAACATCAGTATGTTGATATTTGATCTGGTTGTGTGAGTGGTTACTAAAGGTGTTCATCCTATGTTGGAATACATGTGTTGTCTAATAATGAATGATTGAGTAAATTTTGGTACCAAGTCCTAGAAGTCTGGAGGAAGTCTATAGGTCAAATTCTCATAGTTTCAAGTCAGCTACAAAGGTATTGGTATGGTTCTATACTTGTTTTGAGGGTTACTTTTGGTCATGATATGATGTATGTTTAAGGAATACTTAGTATGGTTGGTTTGGTACTTGGATATCATATATATTGGTTTCTTGGCTGAGTGAGGAGCACTCCTATATGTGGTTAAGCATATGACATGGTTCTTATAGTTAATATCTTTGAGTTGATTGTACATGGTTGAGGAATATTCATGTTGTATGGTGGCATGTGCATGAGGGACATGAATTGGTTCTTTGAGATACTTCATTGATGATATAGTACATATCTGAATATGTTTGATGGTATAGTATATGGTACAAGTTACACATGGTTGATGCTCTAGTTCATGACTCACTATTCCTTATTGATGTATATTTTGTTCATGATTTATGCATGAGATAGTATGTATGTTAGTATACAATTGATGCATGGTATTATAAAGGTGTTATCTTATTGATGATAATATACAGGTTGATGAGATAGTGACAGTGACCAAGACTAAGTGACAAAGACAATGGGATAGTAGTAGTGATATTGGCAGTGATAGTGGAAGATTTTGTGATAGTGACAATTGTTCTACACTTATATTTCAGGGCGATAGGACGGGGAAAGGACAGGCGGTTTTAGTGACCTTTCAGTTAGATCCAGAGAATTCAGAGGGTTGTAGCCTCCTTCTAGTTGGAGCCAGAGAATTTAGGGAGTTGTAGCATCCTTTGGGTTGGAGCCTGAGAATAGTGGTTGGAGCCTCCTTTCAGTTGTAGCTGGAGAATCAAGAAGTTGGTGCTTCCAATGAATGTATTATTTTGATATATAAGAAAAACATTATGTGGTTTTCTCCCATTTGGGTTTCCATGTAAATTATGGTGTAGTGTGTATCTATTGTGA
>ML805702.1:70035-84546 GCA_009831015.1 Picea engelmannii
GATTCTGGATCATATTATCATATGGCTAAGGATAAAAACATATTTTGTTCTCTAAATGAATGTAACACCAATAAAATATTTGATGGTGATGATAGATCTCTTAGTGTTGTAGGATCTGGAACAATTCAAGTAGATAATTGTCATTTCAATGATGTATTATGTGTTCCAACTATTTCTTGTAACCTTCTATCAATATATCAAATCACTCATTCAAGTGAAGGTAAAACCGTAGAGTTTTCACCTCACTAAGTTGTAATCAAGGGTCTAAAATATCCTAAACATGTTCTTGTAGCTGGAATTTTTGATGATATTACCAGGTTTTACAAGTTTGACAACTTTGGGTCATCATCTTTTTCATCAGTTTTTGTTGCTCATAGCGATGACTTGAGCAAATTTTGGCATGAATGGTTTGGTCATATAAACTATCGCTCATTGCAACAACTATGTAATCAACAAATGGTGATTGGTCTTCCTCATGTTTCATGGAGATATGGTGTTTGTGCGGGTTTTGTTCTCGACAAACATCATAGGGACAATTTTGACAAACATGCCTCTTCGCATGCCTTGGGCCCTTTGCAACTTGTTCACAGTGATTTGTGTGGTCCACTTTCTTCTCCTTCTTTTTTTGGGTGAAAGTATTTATTAAATTTCATTGATGAGTTTTCTAGACGTACTTGATTTTACTTCTTAAAACTTAAGAGCGAAGGTTTTGACAAGTTTTTTTCCTACAAGGCCCTTGTAGAAAAGAAATTTGGACATCAAATTCAAAAGTTAAGAACAAATAATGGAGGCGAATTTGTGAAAAATAATTTTACAAGTTACTGCACTACACAGGGCATCCAAATGCAACAAATTGTTCCATATACAACACAACAAAATGGATTTGCTGAGAGAAAGAAACACACATTAAAATAAATGGATAATTGTATGATCCAATCTAAGGGATTAAGTCTAAAGTATTGGGCGGAAGAAATCAATTGTGTAAATTACATATTAAATCACACTCCCACAAAGGCTCTTAAAAATATAACATCGGAAGAAGCTTAGACTAAAATTAAACCAAATGTAAGTCACTTCCGCGTATTTGGAAGTATAGCATGGGCTCACATTCCCGATGAGAAAAAGAAAGCATTGCAGTCTAAAAGTGAGAAGTGTATATTTTTTTGTTATTCTATAGATGTCAAAGGTTATAGACTTCTTCAACCACATTGTAATGAAATTATTATTAGAAGAGATGTTAAATTTGATGAAAACACATTAGCCTACGAGCCTAATTTGGCGATTGTGCCTTCTTTGGCCTGCGATCCATCTTTGGCATTTGTGCCTTCTTCGGCCTGTGATCCATATTTGACGTTTGTGCCTTATTATATTCCTATTCTTGTTTCTTCTTCAGATGGTGATAGTGAGGCTGAAAATCCACCTCCATCTACTCACCTTCCTCCAGAGGAGTCCTTTGAACCTGAACCATCACTAGTTATACCACTTCCTATATGGGTCCGTTCAACAAGAGAATAAGCTGGTGGTATTTTCAATGATCATTCAGATAAACTTCGAACATGTTCATATTTCCTGCAAGCCTCTTCTCTTTTGGCTCAAGTTTCAGAGACTCGTGATCCAGATACATTTGTAGAAGCTTCAAGTCATCTAGATTGGGATACAATAACGAATGAAGAGTATCGCTCTTTAATGGAAAATGATACTTGGGATCTTGTACCTCTTCCAAAAGGAATACAACTTGTGAGAGATAAACGGGTCTATAGAACTAAGTATGCATCATATGGAAGTGTTGAAAGACACGAGGCTCTGTTAGTTGCCAAAGGATTCTCCCAAGTTGAAGGAATTGACTATGATAAAATATTTTACCCTGTAGCCAAAATGAATTACATCCACCTTGTTCTTGCCCTTGTTTCCTCACATAAATGGGAGGTCCATCATATGGACGTTAAATACTCCTTCTTGCATGAAGATTTTCAAGAAGAAATCTACATGGAACAACCTCCTCGCTATGTCCATAATGACTCTAGCCTTTTTTTTCACCTTAAGAAATCTCTTTATGGTATTAAGCCAGCTCCCCGAGCTTGGTATGCCCAAATGTACAACTTTCTTATTGACACTAGATTCTCTAGATTCCATTCTGATCCTAATGTCTATACCAAGAAGGTAGGAATCCGTCACATAATCCTTTTCCTTTATGTTGATGACCTTATTTTTACTGGTAGTGACTTAAAACTTTTAAACCATGTGAAAACCAACCTTAAGAAGAAATTTGAAATGAAAGACTTAGGTTTTTTGCACTATTTCCTTGTCCTCCAAGTTTTTCAAACTAATGAAGGAATTTTTCTTTCCCAGTCAAAGTATGCTTGTGACCTTCTTCGTTGCTTTCACATGGATGATTGTAAACCAACCCCTTCTCCCTTCTAGTCTTGATTCAAGCTTACTGCCACCTATACTTCTCCCAAAGTTGATTCCACCATATGTTAAATGGTATCCTATTATACTTGACTCAATATTATTCGAGCACAACAATTAGAAAATCAAGTACTAACTTTAAATCCATGCGATGTTTCTTACATTGGAGACTATATATCTAAGTTTAAAGAACTCAAAATTTTATGTGAAGAATATGAGATAAAGATGGAGGAATAGCATAGCATCTATCTTATTTTCTCTAAGCTAGGTAGAACATATTATGTGTTTTTATCTACCTTTTACGACATGAGAGAGGCTCTAGGGATAGATTATAAAAAACCTACTCTTGAGTCCTTTTGTGTTGATTTGATTAGAGAGGAAGATAAGCTTTTACAACTTGGAGTGATCAACACTGCAGGTACCTCCAACAAATCCTTATTTTCCCAGCAGAAAGATAAACCCATGTATTCAAAGAAGCAACATCCTCGCTAAAACAACAAGAAACATAAGGGTCCCAAACCCGCTCATATAACTTCATCTCCTAATGGTGACAAAGGAGAAAAATATAAAAATAATACGACTGACAAACATTGAAACTTTTGTGATAAATATGGTCACGATGAGTCCAAATGTTTCAAGAAAATTGAATCTTTAGAAGCAATGATGAAGAAGCACAACATCAATATTGATTCTAGCTCTTCATCTTCTTCTCATGGACATGCATTTTCTACTTCTAGTTTCTCCTCCAATACAACTTCTACTTCTTCTTCTTATGAGTGTCTTATTGATTTTGGAGAATCTTATCATATGGCTAAGGATAACGACATATTTTCTTCTCTAAATGAATGTAGCAACAAGAAAACATTGGTTGGTGATGATAGATCTCTTAGTGTTGTAGGATTTGGAACAGTTCAAGTAGATAATGGTCATTTCAATGATGTATTATGTGTTCCAACTTCCAACTATTTCTTGTAACCTTCGATTAGTATATCAAATCACTCATTTAGGTGAAGGTAAAACCATAGATTTTTCACCTCACCAAGTTGTAATAGGGATCTAAAAGATCCTAAGCATGTTCTTGCAACTGTAATTGCTGATGTTTGACAACTTTGGGTCATCATATTTTTCATCAGTTTTCATTGCTCATAGTGATGACTTGAGAAAAATTTGGCATGAATGGTTTGGTCATCTAAACTATCGCTCATTGCCACAACTATGTAATCAATAGATGGTGCTTGGTCTTCCTCTTGTTTCATGCAGAGATGGTGGTTTTGCGGGTTATGTTCTCGACAAACATCATCGAGATAATTTTGACAAACGTGCTTCTTGGCACGGCTCGGGCCCTTTGCAGCTTGTTCATAGTTATTTGTGTGGTCCACTTTATTCTCCTTATTTTTCTGGGTGCAAGTATTTCTTAACTTTCGTTGATGACTTTTCTAGACATACTTGGGTTTACTTATTAAAACTTAAAAGCGAAGCTTTTGAGAAGTTTTGGGCCTACAAGGCCCTTGTAGAAAATCAATTTGAACATCAAATTCAAAAGTTAAGAAAAAATAATGGAGGTGAATATGTGAACAATAATTTTACAAGTTACTACACTACACAGGGCATCCAAGTGCAACACATTGTTCCATATACACCACAAAAAAATGGTGTTGTTGAGAGAATGAAATGCACATTAAAATAAATGGATAATTGTATGATCCAATCTAAGGTATTAAGTCTAAAGTATTGGGCGGAAGAAATAAAATGTGAAAATTACATATTAAATCACACTCCCACAAAGGCTCTTAAAAATATAACACCAGAAGAATCTTGGACTAAAATTAAACCAGATGTAAGTCACCTCTGTGTGTTTGGCAGTCTAGCATGGGATCACATTCCTGATGAGAAAAGGAAAGCATTGCAGCCTAAAAGTGAGAAGTGTATATTGTTTTGTTATTCTGAAGATGTCAAAGGTTATAGACTTATTCAACCACATTGTAATGAAATTATTATTAGAAGAGATGTTACATTTGATGAAAATATCTTGTCCTGAAAGCCTAATTCGACAATTGTTCGTTCTTCAGCCTGTGATCCATCTTTGGTGTTTGTGCCTTCTTCGACCTGTGAGCCATATTCAAAGTTTGTGCCTTCTTCTATTCCTATTCAAGTTTCTTCTTCAGATGATGATAGTGAGGATTAAAATCCACCTCCTCTTGCTCACCTTCCTCTAGATAAGTCCTTTGAACTTCAACTAGCACCATTTCCACCACTTTCTAGATGGTTCTGTTCAACACGAGAAGCAAATGGTGGTCTTGTCGGTGATCCTTCAGATCAACGTCGAACACGTTCATAGTTCCAACAATCCTCTTCTCTTTTGGCTCACGTTTCATAGACTCATAATCCAAATACATTTGTAGAAGCTTCAGGTCATCTAGATTGGGATACAACAATGAATGAAGAGTATCATTCTTTAATGGAAAATGATACTTGGGATCTTGTACCTCTTCCAAAAGGAAGAAAACTAGTCAGAGATAAATGGGTCTATGGAACTAAGTATGCATTAGATGGAAGTGTTGAAAGACACAAGGTTTAGTTAGTTGAAAGGATTTTCCCAAGCTAAAGGAATTGAATATAATTAAACCTTTTCTCCTATAGCGAAAATGAATTCCATCCACCTTGTTCTTGCCCTTGTTTCCTCACATAAATGGGAGTTCCATCAGATGGATATTAAATCCACCTTCTTGCATGGAGATTTAAAAGAAGAAATCTACATGGAACAACCTCTTGGTTATGTCCAAAATGACTGTAGCCTTGTTTGTCGCCTTAAGAAATATCTTTATGGTGTTAAGCAAGCTCCTTGAGCTTGGTATGAAAAAATGGACAACTTTATTATTAACATTGAATTATCTAGATTCCATTTTGATCCTAATGTATATACGAAGAAAGTAGGAAACCATCTCATAATCCTTCTCCTTTATGTTGATGACATTATCCTTACTGGTAGTGACTCAAAAAATTTAAACCATGTGAAAACCAACCTTAAGAAGAAATTCGAAATGACGGACTTAGGTTTTTTGCATTATTTCCTTGGCCTCCAAGTTTTTCAAACCAATGAAGGAATTTTTATTTCCCAATATAATTATTTTTGTGACCTTCTTTGTCGTTTTCACATGGACGGTTGTAAACCAACCCGTTCTCCCTTCCAGTACGAAGTCAAGCTTACGACCACCTGTACTTCTGCAGAAGTTGATGCCACCATGTACTATTAATTAGTTGGTAGCCTCTTATACTTGAATCATACCCATCCTGATATTTCCTTTGATGTTGGTCTTGTTTCCCGGTATATGAAAAAACCCCATGATAGCCATTGGAAATAAGATAAACAAAAACTTCTATATGTTCATGGTACAGTTCAGTTCAGGATACATTACAGTTCAGGGGGGACTCCTTTATTGGTTGGTTTCAATGATTCATATTGAGTCGATGACCCTGATGATCGGAAGCCTACTGCAAGTTATGTTTTCAACGTTGGTTTAGGACCTGTCACTTGGGCCTGTTAGAAACAACGGTCTATTGAAATTTCTTCAGTAGAAGCAGAGTACCGAGAAGTGGTAAATGCAAGTCAGGAAGCCTTGTTGCTTCAACATATCCTTTCAAAGTTTGGATTCCAGAAACAACATCTGAGCAGCCTTTGGTGTGGCAATCAAAGTTCCATGAATCTCACCAAAGATCCAGTTCAACATTAGTGCAACAATCACATTGAGATACACATGCACTTCACCATAAATATCATTCATGATCTAGTTATTGAAGTTATCTTTTTCCCTACATAAGATCAAGTTGCAGACATTTTCACAAAGTCTCTTACAAAAGAGAATTTTTCCAAAACTTCGATCTATGTTAGGAGTTTAGGAAGTTGCCATTAAGGGGGGATAGGCTCTAATGCTTCCTTCCTTCTCCTATTGTATCACTATTGTAAATCCTTCAATCATATCCCAAGTTGTTCTTAAGGGGAGATGTTAGGATATTTAGACACTTAGAAGTTATTTAAGATCTACTTGGTCTAATGTGTCGTTAGGTAAAAGTGTATTTCTTAGTGTGTTTCTTTAGTATTCATTAGTATGCATTTGTATTTAGGAAATCCAATGGTCATGATATGTTCTCGACATAGAGTGATCCAACATTTCATATTCTCCTCGATCTTAATGACCATTGATCTATGTCTTAACACCCGATTGGTCCATGATATCTATTTAAAGAGAATTGATGGCCATTTGTTGATGATCGATTGTGAGAAACTCTCTTGTAAAATATCTTTGTAATATTTGTTTTTTGCATTAACAAACTGCTCCAAGTGGTTTTGTTGGCTGGGGCTGTGGATGTTTCCTTGTAGGGGTTTTACCACGTCAAAACATCAGTATGTTGATATTTGATCTGGTTGTGTGAGTGGTTACTAAAGGTGTTCATCCTATGTTGGAATACATGTGTTGTCTAATAATGAATGATTGAGTAAATTTTGGTACCAAGTCCTAGAAGTCTGGAGGAAGTCTATAGGTCAAATTCTCATAGTTTCAAGTCAGCTACAAAGGTATTGGTATGGTTCTATACTTGTTTTGAGGGTTACTTTTGGTCATGATATGATGTATGTTTAAGGAATACTTAGTATGGTTGGTTTGGTACTTGGATATCATATATATTGGTTTCTTGGCTGAGTGAGGAGCACTCCTATATGTGGTTAAGCATATGACATGGTTCTTATAGTTAATATCTTTGAGTTGATTGTACATGGTTGAGGAATATTCATGTTGTATGGTGGCATGTGCATGAGGGACATGAATTGGTTCTTTGAGATACTTCATTGATGATATAGTACATATCTGAATATGTTTGATGGTATAGTATATGGTACAAGTTACACATGGTTGATGCTCTAGTTCATGACTCACTATTCCTTATTGATGTATATTTTGTTCATGATTTATGCATGAGATAGTATGTATGTTAGTATACAATTGATGCATGGTATTATAAAGGTGTTATCTTATTGATGATAATATACAGGTTGATGAGATAGTGACAGTGACCAAGACTAAGTGACAAAGACAATGGGATAGTAGTAGTGATATTGGCAGTGATAGTGGAAGATTTTGTGATAGTGACAATTGTTCTACACTTATATTTCAGGGCGATAGGACGGGGAAAGGACAGGCGGTTTTAGTGACCTTTCAGTTAGATCCAGAGAATTCAGAGGGTTGTAGCCTCCTTCTAGTTGGAGCCAGAGAATTTAGGGAGTTGTAGCATCCTTTGGGTTGGAGCCTGAGAATAGTGGTTGGAGCCTCCTTTCAGTTGTAGCTGGAGAATCAAGAAGTTGGTGCTTCCAATGAATGTATTATTTTGATATATAAGAAAAACATTATGTGGTTTTCTCCCATTTGGGTTTCCATGTAAATTATGGTGTAGTGTGTATCTATTGTGAAATGATGTTGTTTATGATCATATTGCTAATGATATATTGAATGATAATGATAAACTAGTGAATATTGTTGAAGAATTTTTTGTGATTAAAAGTACTATAATTACTCATTATTGATTCAACTCAACTCTCAGTAATCTAAAAATTGGTATCAAAGTGGGTCTTTCAACAAGTAGTCTAACCAATAGAGGAAGATCATGGATTATGCTAATATTGGGGTACTAGAGTTTGATGTAAAGAACTATTCCTTTTGGAGAAAATTAATGAAGATGTATATACAAGAACAAGGATTCAATGTCTGGCGATCAATAATATATTGATACAAAGCACCAGCCTCTCCACCGATGGATAGAAATGGAAAGAAATCTTAAGAAAATGATTTAAAGGATAGAAACACTATCGATAATTATGTGACTCAATCAATACATACCAATATTATGCATTGTGAATCTGGAAAATAAATGTGGGACAAGCTGAATACTATCTACGAAGGAGATGAAAAAATTAAGGAAGCTCAACTTTAGATTTGTAGAGACAAGTTCAAACAATTGAAGATGAATGAGGATGAAAACATAACAACTTACTTTCTATGAGTCAATGAAATAGTAAATAGTATCAAAGGTTTTGGAGATGAGATAAAGGAACATGATGTTGTTAAAAAGGAATTAAGATCTCTACCAATGAGATTTGTTTCGAAAATTTCATCTCTAAAAGAAAGAGTGGACCTAGATGCAATGACCATGGATGAGTTGCATGGGATACTCAAATATTATGATATGAGGATAGAGAAAGAAAATCCATTTAGGAAGGAAGAAACATTCAAGTCATCTAAGAAGACAAAGAATAAATATAAAGAAAATCCAAAGTTAGACTATAGTTGTAGCGATGATTCAAAGGATGATGAAGAGGTGGAAAAATTTGTAAGAAATATGAAAAGATGAACCGACAAATATAAAGGTATGCTTACATTGAAATGTTTTAATTGTGATGGTGTTGGTCATTTTGCTAATAAATGTCCCAATAAGAATAAGGAAAGTAATGAATAAGATGACTCTAAAAATAAAAAGAAGAGACAAAAGGGTAGAAGAAACAAAATTATTTTTTTCAAGAAAAGTATATACACCAACGAAGACAGTTCATTAGACGAAGATGAAGACAACAACAATGATACATAGAGAGTACATTTTATGCCAGTAGAAGACTCTGACGAAGAAGGCTTTGAAGAAGAATGCAAAGAGGCAGAAGTTGATTACATAGAAGAATTTATGTGTGCCATAGAATCTATAAAGAGGTAAAAGAAGAAAAACAAATCACTCCAGGAAGAACTAAAGAAGAAAGAAGAATATCAGAATTCCAAATCCAATGAAGTCAAGAAGATGATCACAAAGCTAAAAATCTAGGCAAAAGAATACAAGAAAATTGAAGAAGAAATCAGAGGAAAATTAGATGAAAAGGATAGGATCATTGAAGGGTTAGAAGAAGAGATAGTCACTCTAAGAAAATACCTTTAGAAGAAGGACATGAAAAAAAACAACACCAACATAATGGGTAATATCATTAACAGTAAAATACCTTACTATGACAGATCTCGATTAGGATACAACTAGATGCAGAGAAAGAAAGGCTCAAGCTCCAAAATGATAGAGAAAGAAGAAGAACCAAGAATTTATGCAGAATCCCTAAGAGGTCCCTCTAAGAAAGAAGAAGACATGAAGACTCAAGAAGAATATTATATAGACACTGCACCATCTAGAAGATTCATAAATCAATATCGGAAATAGCCAACTATAGAAATACCTTAAGAATAAGAAGAACAAGGATTCAAAAAAGAAACACCACTCAGAATATTTTCCACTCCCAAGTATCAAACTATTTTTCTTGGTTTGTGTTATTCTTGTAATAATTTTGGACAAAAATATGTGAATTGTAGAGACAATACCAAGAACAAAAGAAACAATGAAGGATATACACGAAATAGTTATCCTAGAATATCTCATGAAGCACATAATATAAGCTACACCAAATTTGGATCATTGAACAATGAGGTAGAATGCTACAAGTGAAACCACTTTGAGATATTGCTAAATATTGTAGACTCACTATTCCTCCAAGGGAACCAAAGTAGAATATCAAAAGTCATAAGAAGGAACCACAAAGGATATGGATAAGAAATAAGGATACTGAAGAATGAAACCTTGCTCTACAATCTCAACACAATAAATGTGGATGGTATGTTGACATTGGATGCTCAAAGAATATGACAGATGATAAAGATATGTTTCTGACATTGAAGAAGGAAAGATATGGATCAATTTCATCGGGGAATGAAAACTCAGTAAGAATTATTGGAAAAGGTACAGTCAAGGTCAAATGTAAGGATTCCACGAGATAAAATGTCTTATTGACCAAAGACATGAAACCCAATCTACTAAGTGTAATTCAAATGTGTGATCAAGGACACAGACTTGTGTTTTACTCAAAGAAGTGTGAGATAAGGAAAGAAAAATCAGGAAAATTGGTGCCTATAACTATAAGAAATTCAAAAAACATATATATTCTAAATGAAATAGGAAAGGAAATATGTTTCTTAGGAAAGGACGATGAAACTTGGCTCTCTAACATAAGAATGGGTCACATAAATTTTGATAATATTTTCAAAGTCAACAAAAGGGAAGCAGTAAGAAAAATTCCTGAGATCTAAAATCCAACAAATATTCTATGCAAGGATTGTTTATATAGAAAACAAACTAAGACCAAATTCAAATCAAATGAGTATTCCACAAAAACATTGTTGGAGATTGTAATATTGATATGGTTGGAATGGTAAGAATGCAGGGTTTGAAATGTGAAAGATACTTCACACTACTGGTTGATTAATACACAAGAATGAATTCAAATTTATTTCTCAAGAAGAAGTGAGAGGCATTTGAAAACTTTAAGACATATACAGAGATGGTTGAAACTGAGAAAAACTTGAAAATCAAGTGCTTGATATCAGAAAATGGAGGAGAATTTACATCAAAGGACTCCATGGAATTCTATAGTGAGCATGGGATAAAGAGGTAATTCTCAGTATCTAGGACACCTCAACAAATGGATTTGTCAAAAGGAAGAAAAAAATAGTACAGTAAATGGCCAGAACCATGTTAATGGATTCCAAGTTGATAGGCGTCTTTTGGGTACAAGCAATGCATACAAAATTTCACATTCAGAACATAGGGATACTTAGAAACAAAAGAGATAAGAATCCATACGAGCTATGGAAAGGAATACCACCAAATGTGAAGCACTTCAAAGTATTCAGAATCTAATGTTACATCAAAAGATAAGATGGAAAAATTGGAAAATTTGATTCTGAAGTTGATAAAGGTATACTCGTTGGGTACTCAAGCAAAAGGAAAACATAAAAATGATTTAATATAAGACTCAACAAAATAGTGGAAAGAATCATTGTGAAAATTGATGAGACTAATGGATGAAATATATAAGAAGGAAGCAAGGAATTAGTGGAATAGTGTCTTGAAGAAGATTTGAAAGAAGAAGTAGTAGATGAAGAATTAGATAAAGAAAAAGAGAAGAAAAAAGGAGAGAAAGAAAAATAGGATGTTCAAGTACCTCCAAAGACACCTAGTAGATGAGTGTAGAAATTTCATCCATCAGAAAATATCATTGGAAATAAAGATGCAGGAGTTGAAACAAGAAGAAGAATCCATTCACTAGAACAACAACATCTAGCACTACTATCTACTATTGAGCCAAGCAGGTTTGAAGAAGCCAACAAGGATGAACATAGGATCAAACATATGGATGAAGAGTTATATAAGATAAAGAAAAATGACACATGGGAACTAGTTCCAATTACTGAAGAAAAAGAGATTCATTGGTATAAAATGGGTCTTCAGAAATAAGTTAAATGAGGATGGACAAGTTACCAGGAAGAAAGATAAATTTGTATGTAAAGGATATGCTCAGGTTGAAGGTATAGATTTTGAAGAGACATTTTACCAAGTTTACAAAATGGAAGCAATCAAAATAATCTTTTCTTATGGATGTTACAAAAATATTAAAGTATATCATATGGATGTGAAATCAACATTCCTAAATGGATATCTAGAGGAAAAAGTATACATTGAGAAACGATAAGGATTTCAGTTGTTAGAGAAGGAAAATTATGTTTGTAGGTTGAAGAAGGCATTATATGGTCTCAAGTAGGCCTTGAGAGAGTGGTATTGAAGAATGGACATATACCTACAACAACAAGGGTTAAATAAAGTAAATGCAAACATCAATATCTACATATAGGTGAATCGGGATAATATCCTGATAATTGAAGTTTATGTTGATGATATTATCATCAGAAGTGATGATGATAGGATGAGTCGAAATTTTTCCAAAGACATGCATAATGAATTCGATATGTCTCCACTTGGAGAGTTGTATTTCTTTTTGGGTCTTCAGATATATCATAGAAGCAAAGGTATATTTATATCTCAGAGCAAGTATGTCATAGAAAGGTTGAAGAAGTTTGGAATGACAGATTACAAACCAGTCAATACTCCTATGAAGACTAGTTGTAAGTTAAGTAAGGATGGTGATTGTAAATATGCAAATCATAGACAGTACAAATCGATGATTGGAAACTTACTCCATGTAACAACTTCCAGAATGGAAGTGATGTAGGAAGTTGGATAGGTTGCAAGGTTTCAAGCAACACCAACGGAATCACATGTTATGGTAGTAAAGAGGATATTTATATACCTCAAAGGTACATAAGAGTTTGGATTATGGTATATAAAAGGGAAGGATATATCTCTTGTTACCTACATAGGTGCAGAATAGGAAGGTTGTATTGATGATAGAAAAAGTACAAATGGAGAAAATTTCTAATTGGGTGAGTGTCTGGTATCATGGTTAAGAAATAAACAATCAGTGATATCTTTGTATACATCATAAGCATAATACATTGCATCAACAACTTGTTGTACTCGGTTTCTTTGGATGAAGCAGACCCTACAGGATATACAAGTAAAGTGTGATGATCCCATTTTAATACTTTGTGAAAACACCATCGCCATCATTATATCCAAGAATCCAATGATATGTTCTAAGATAAAGCACATTCCAATAAAGTATCACTTTCTACAGGAAAAGGATATAGAGAAGAAAATCAAGCTAGAGTATGTGAGGACAAAAGAGCAAATTGCAAATATCTTAACCAAACCGCTTGCAAGGGAAACTTTTGAGTATCTATGAAAAAATCTTGGAGTAGTTTCTTCCCCAAAGTGATTCACATGACATCAAGCTTAACAAGATAGAGGGATAGAAACAAAAGTCTTGAATAATTTCAAGTAAATAACCTTTTTGAATGTTTTTCATACACATCAGATAGTTACACGAGGAAGAACCATGAAGAGAAAGGTCAATAATTATATTAGAGACCTATAGATAAGGGGATCAGCCCCAGAGGAGGATTACCCTTTTCCATTGATGTAAAAGGGGGAGATATAGAGAAAGGCATGGAGACAAAGAGAGATAAAGATGCATGCATATAGGGGGAGAGATAATCATAGGGGGAGAATGGGCATACATATTCTGATTAATAAATGTTTACATCAATGCTAAAGGGGGAGATTGTTGATAATTTGGTTACCATTGATGTCAACCCTTGATGAAGCTTCGACGGTGTGGTTTTGGTAGCCAAAGTTGGTTGAGAAATATGGACATGAATGACAGATTAAATGGAAATAAGACCCTCATATATGGATAATACTCATCGTGTCATTTTTGATGATATGTTGAACACCATGTAGTTCCTCATGGTTATGGATATATGAAATTGTGAATTTGTAAGCCCCGAAGAAGTGGTGAAGAATCCTCTAGTTGGTTAGAAGTATTTAATGAAAGGGTAAAGTTGTTGGAACAAGAAAACCCTAGAAGCCCTAAACTAAGGATTGGAGTTACCTAACACAAGTATAAATATAACTCAAGGAGTCATTCACAAGTATACTCACACACTTATTCATTGTTTATCTATATTGTGAACTAGTGATATTTCGACTAAGGTTATGAAGACATTTTCTGAGGTAGCAAAGGAAGGCCAAAGGAGAAAGTTTCAAAGTTGCACCAAACCCTATTTTATTAGGTATACGTGGGTTACTGGTCAGAAATGGAGCATATGTACATGGAATACAATGGATAAAAGTGTGTATATACACAGGTAGTAGAAGAAGAAGTTGTGTATCTGTAAAAAGGATTATGAATGATTGAGTAAATGTTGGTACCAGGTCCTTGAAGTTTGAAGGAAGTCTACAGTTTAGCATCTCAAATTTTCAAGTTAGATACATAGATATTGGTATGGTTCTATACTTGTTTTGATGGTTACGTTTGGTCATGATATGATGTATGGTTGAGTCATACTTAGAATGATTGGTTATGTACTCGGATATGGTATATATTGGTTTCTTGGCTGAGTGAGGAGAACTCCTATATGTGGTTCAACATTGTTAAGCCCTAATATTGGCTCATTACCACTTAATTGGGGAATATTAGATTAGTAATGTTATTTTATTTATGTCGGCTTAGGCCATTAGTTGTGATTTAGATTAGTAATGTTATTTTATTTATGTCGGCTTTAGGCCATTAAA
>ML805702.1:90113-113840 GCA_009831015.1 Picea engelmannii
CTTGTACTTGAACATTTAAGTGGGGTAAAAGGAGGTTTCCCCCTCGAAGAGGCTTATTATCTGATATTATCTCTTTTTCAAGGCGTTGAGTACTTTTCTTGAGGTTTTTCTATGCTATATTGATGTTTGGTTCTTAACAAACATATGAAATGGTTCTTATAGTTCATATCTTTGATTTAATTGTACATGGTTGAAGCATATTCATGTTGTATGGTGGGATATGCATGAGGGACACGCATTGGTTCTTTGAGATACTTCATTGATTATATGGTACATATCTGCATATGGTTGATGGTATATTATATGGTACAGGTTACACATGGTTGATGCTCTAGTTCATGATTCACTATTCCTTATTGATGTATCTTTCGTTCATGATTTATGCATGAGATATTATGTATGTTGGTATAAAATTGATGCATGGTATGATACATGTGTTAGTTTATTGACAAGCAGATATAGGTTGATGAGATAGTGATAGTGACAAAGACTGAGTGACAAAGATATTGGGACAATGGTAGTGATAGTGTCAGTGACAATGACAGTTGTAGAGTTTGTGATAGTGACAATTTCTCTACACTTTATTTCATGGCATTATGATGGGTAAAGGATAGGTTATTGTAGCCACCTTCCATTTGGAGCCAGAGAATTCAAGGGGTTGTAGCCAGATAATTTAGGGAGTTGTATCTTCCTTCAAGTTGGAGCCTCCTTCTAGTTGTAGCTGGAGAATCCAGAAGTTGGTTCTTCTAATGAATGTATTCTTTTTATATATAAGAAAATAATTCCATGGTTTTCTCCCATTTATGTTTCCACATAAATTCTAGTGTATCGTGTATCTATTGTGATGTGATGATGCTTATGATTATACTATTGATTATATATTGAATGGTAATGATAAACTGGTGAAGATTTTTGAAGAATATATTGTGGTTAAAATTATTGTAATTACTCATTACTGATTCACCCCCCTCTCAAAAATCCAACAATACACCCACTTGTGATAATTTGAAACCTATGGAAATTATATTTTGATTATGCTTTCTCCAAAGAGGGTTCAAGAGCAGGGATAGTGATGATATCTCCAACAAAAGAGAAAATCCTTTTATCTTATAACTTGTAATTTTAAGCTACCAATAACGTATGAAATTATGAATGCTTGGCTCTAGGAGTAGAGGTTGCAAGGAAAATGAACATAACACAATTAGTGGTATTTGAATATTCTGAGCTAGTGGTAAAACAAGTGATAAATTTATATCAAACTAAGCACCCTAGGATGAGATCCTATAGAAATATTATATGGGATTTGATTGACAATTTCTTTCTATCCTTCAATATTATTGTTGTCTCTAGAGAATTAAATCGGTAAGAAGATCCATTAGTTGTATCTTCTAGCACGTTTAAAGTGCCCATCATCCCTCAAACAAAGTATGAAGTAGAGATGAGGTGTAGACCCTCTATTCCTGATAATGTAAAGCATTGGTAGATGTTCAAAGATGACCAACAAATTAATATATTTTTGGAGGTAATTTATGAATTCTCTTCCACTCATATAGATTGTGAAGAAGACATTGAATAGAGTGAACAAGTTGTTGATAAAGTATAGGATGATGCACATTTCAATAATCATATAACATCCCATAAAGTGTTGCAAATAAAGAATAATTTAATTCCTAAAGGATTAGTGCCATTGGAACAATTATTTGACCAAAATAATGTCCCCATAAAACCTGTAGTTGAATGAAAGGACGAGATCACATATGACTGCAATGTAGGAACTAAACAAGAGACTAAATTTATTAAATTGTCTAAGGATATTAATCCCGAAGTCGGGAAAAATTATGTTGAGTTGTTAAAATAATTTATAGATTTTGTTTCTTGGAAATATGAGGGCTTAAAAACTTATGACACCTCAATTATTCAACATAGAATACCTCTAAAGCTAGGGAAAAATCCTTTCAGACATAAATTGAGACATGTAAATCCCCTATTGCTACGTGTGATGGAGAAAGATGTTAGAAAGATCTTGGATTCGAAGATCATAATTCATTTGAGGTATTGTGAATGGGTGGAAAACCTAGTTCCTATGAGGAAGAAAAATGGTGAAATAAGTTTGTGTGTTGACTTCAGAAATATGAATAAATGTTCTTTGAAAGATAATTATACTTTTCCTAAGATGGATCACATACTTCAAAAAGTGGTTGGATATTCTAGGATTTTTGTGATGTATGTTTTATCTGGTTATAATCAAGTGGCTATGCACCTATATGAAAGAGATAAAACTTCCTTTACAACTCCTTGGGGGACGTTTATGTATGGCAAGATGCCCTTTCGGCTCATTAATGTTGGATACAGGTTTCAATGAGAAATGGATATTTATTTTGTGGGGGAAATGGATAAGTTTGTTGTAATTTACCTTGACGATATGATATTTTTATATAATTCTGATCAAGATCATCTTAAACATTTAAGACAAACATTCATCAAGTGCATAAAATATGACCTATATTTAAATACTAAGAAATATTTATTTTCCATGAAAGAGGGTAAGTTGCTAAGACATATTGTATCTCAGGAAGGGGTCAGAATTGATATTGAAAGAGTCAAATCCATTAATACAACTAGCTTACCTAGAAATAATAAAGAGATAGAGTCCTTCCTAGGTAAGAAATTGTTTTAGGAAGGTTTATTCCCAATTTTGCTTAAATTATGAAAACTTGTACTGATGTGTTAAAGAAGTATACTAAGATAAGTTGGAATAATGAATATAGTGACTCCTATGAGTATATTAATAAACCCCTTGGGGAATATCCAATTTTTGTTAGTCATGATTATGAAAAACCCTTTCTGATATTTTCTTTTGTATCTGAAAATACCATAGAAACAATTTTGTTATAGAAGAATGCAGAGAACCAAGAGAATCCTATTGAATTTTTTATAAAGGAATTGAGAGATGCTGAGATGAAATATACTAATATGGAGAAGCAACCATATTATCTAGTGAAATCCTTAAAATGTTTCATAGATTACAATTTACACTCTCATATCATTACTTATGTTCCCTTTTCTACTCTTAAGGACATCCTAGTTCAGAATGGTAGTGAAGTGAAGAAAGGTAAATGGATTTCTAAATTAGAAGAATATTAATTAGATATAAATCCTACAGAATTGATGAAAGGTCAAGGACTTGCAAGACTACTAAATGAAACAAAACTACAAGGTACTGGGGATGAATTTGGTATCCCAATGATTAGTTGTAGAAGATCCAGTAATTAAGGAGGAAGAGAATCCAATTGTTCATATAGACCCTAAGTTTTATCACTTTGATTAGGATAAAAATGTTATTTTTTACGTACAGAACCTGAATTGTCTAGCAGATTGGGATAACGATAGGGTTAGATCAGTGAAATTAAAATCAATAAAATACTGTAATTTTGAACACCGACTATTTTGGAAATATCCTGGAGGTATTTTACTCAATTGAATAACTAAATATCAAACATCAAACATTATAAATGAGTTTCATAGTGGGGTTTGTGGAGGTCATCATGCTTGGAGAGCTACTACTTATAAAATATTGAGGCTTGGATATTATTCGCCTACCTTGTTTGTTGATACTAATGCATTAGTGAGGGAATGTATACAATGTCAAATGTGTAGGAAAGCATGAAATCACCCCCTTGTAACTTTGACCTATAAAAGTGGAAGAACCATTTCGAAATTGGGAGATAGATTTTATTGGTGATATACATCCAAATTCTAGTGGCCAACACAAGTGGATATTGACAACCACAAATTATTTTATTAATTTAGTTGATTTTTTCCAACTAGGGAAGCCACTGATTCAATCATTATAATTTTATTAGATGAAAACATCTTATCAAGGTTTGGTTGTCCAAAAAACGATTATTACTGATAATGCACAAGTCTTTAAATATGAAAAATTGTTGCAATTCTGCCAAGATTATAGCATTGAACTCAGACATTCCACTGCATATTATCCATTTGGAAATAGTTTATCAAATTCATCAAATACGAGCCTGATTAGGAATATCAAGAAGATGCTTTCACAGAACAATAAATCATGGGATTCTCACCTAAAGTATGCATTATGGGATGACATAATAAGTACAAAGAGATCCCTTGGAACTTCTTGTTTCCAACTTGTATATGGGGTAGATGCAATGTTTCCAATACATCTTACTCTACTAGTGCTGAAGTTGTTATGATATGGGGAGGAAGAATTGAGTAATGTGCAAAGAAGGATTTATCAACTTACATAATTTCAACATAAAATAGAATCTATATTGGTTAAAACAAAAGAACATCAGGAGAGGATGAAGAAGATTTTTGATAACAGAGTGAAGGAAATAATTGTTTTTGTTGGAGACCTAGTTCTGGAATCGAATGCCAAAAGAGATGCCAAAGGGAAACATGGCAAGTTTGATAATATTTGTATGGGATATTTTTAGATCATGGAAGTCAATACAATAACACTTATGAGCTAGCTGAGCTAAATGGTGATGTACGGGGAGCTCCTGTGAATGGGAGGTCTCTCAAGAATTTCTTACAATGTTCAGCTCTGAGTGTATCTATTGGGATAAGACTTTTGGGACCATTTTTGGGAACTACACAGTGCACACATAAGAAGCAAAGGTGGTTAACATATTTTTTGGACCGACACACGCAAAGGAAGGAAGATTGGTGAAGTCATTAGGAATTTTGGGTCAATTGATTTAGGCTAAGCCCTAATGTAATTGTATAAATATGTAAGGATTTTGGGATAGAAGGTGGATTTGGAGAGAAACTTAGAATAAGAATAACATGTGAGAAAGTAAGGAGAGATAAGTACAAAATGTATCCATGAATGTAAGAGTGAAGAGAGAGAGATAGAATAATAGGAGAACGAGAAGGGAATAATGTATGAGTGCAGTGCACACATTTTGTAAGAGATGATATGAATAATACAAGAATCCATGAATTTTGGACATTTCCCAACTTGGGTGAACCACGTTAAATCCTGGTGTATCTATGTTATGATGTGTTGTGTTGTACTTACTATTCTAATTATTGCGCACATAATGTATGTTTGGCTAATATGAATATGTTATTTGTATGATGATTCTATGCACACAAGGTATAATGAAAAAATGTTAAGTGTAATGGTTATGATGAATTCCTCCCATCCTTTCATGATTGCAGAAACTTGGTTCCCACAGTCCCCATAGATACCTCGGGTGAGACTTCACCTACTTGTAGTTGATGCCAAAAGGGTCAGTATCCTAGGGATTTGTTGGTGAATTAATGTTGAACCCCAGATCTTCCTACAACGAGCCAACAAATGGTTCTATTGTCGGGACCTAGATCTGCGACTGAGGGGACTGTGGAGGTCGACTAAGGAAGATATCAGATAGTGGTTATAGGTAAAGGAGCAAGAATTTACCAGAGATCATAATAAAAACCCGCAGATCAATTTGAAGTAGTGGTTACAGAGGTATGTATTTGCATACTTACATGAGATTTTCTTTATTGATTTCTTGATAGTGTTGGTTGAGTGGTTACAAAGGTTAGGTGAAAATAACATAACTTTCAACACTATAGTTCCGAGGAATTGGACCCCTGTATTGATTCAACAAGTTAATACTATAAGTAATCAGATCTCACACAAAGTTGATTTTTGGCTAGACAGTGTATTGAGGGGTTACATTACTGAGTTTTCTATAGATTGTACCTAGTCATATAGTGTTATTTAAAGATATTTGTTTAAATGTCTGCACAAAAGATATTTGAAATCACTATCTACTTGTATCAATATGTTTCTTTGTGATGAGGGGGTTATGAAGATGGAATCTAACTTCTCTAGTAGCTAGGAGCTTTCATGTGCATAAGGGGACTGAGGGATGACTAGGGGATGGCATAAGTGTATTATAAGATGGATGCAGGAAAGAATGAATGAGGAACAAATGGAATGAGAATGTTGAGAGAAGACGAATGTGTGACAAAAGAAGAAATTGGAGTATTTCACAGTGGAAAAATATTTCGTTACAGAAGGAAGAGTATTGTGTCCAAGAGAGAAGAGAAACATAGTGAGGTTGAGAAAAGAGACACTAGTGTAGTACTCGATATCAAAGGAATATCGCTTACAAAGGAAAAGGAAAAATATGGTTAGCTCAGTCTAGTAGAATGAAATCCATTACATCGCACTCAAGACATACTCTGTTTCAAACTCATGACCCTGTGTCCATCTCCGCTATTTGTAAATTTATTATGAAAACTTATAGTTAGTGAAGGAAGAAGGCATTGCAGTAAAGGTAGTCAGAGTAGTGGAAGTAGTGCAAAACACCAGAATTAGTTGGTGACATCGATGAAGAATAATACATAGTACACAATGGTAGGGGTGGATCCCACTTTCAGAATTCCTATCTTTCACGGAGTAGGGACAAAAGATCCATAACAACACTTGTTTATCTATGAAGCAATATGGACCATGAAGAGCATCTAGGATGATGATGCTAAAATCACACAGTTAATGATGACATTCAACCACCACGCGTTACTCTGGTATATAAGTATCAGTCTCATGTTCCCATTGGACCAACTAGAATGTTGGTAGACATTAGGCAAGCCTTGTTAAAATAATTCCAGAAACCAAATTTTGAGTCCCTGTCTATTACAAAGATGAAAGGTATAAATAAATTGCAGAATGAATCATTATGGGATTTTGATCATAGGTTCAAGATATTGATGGATCAAGTAACCTTCTAGATTCCATATGAGAAACATAGGGAATGGTTCATTATAGGATTATTACCACATATATGTTTCCCTTTGATGCAACAAAAGATTATGTCGCAACTTGAAGTGCTAGAGATCAACATGAAATTGGAATCATCCCCTGTAGGATAAAATGATACAGGAATGGATCAGGTTCAGTCGTAGTTAACAACATTGACAATTCATTTATAGGAGCTTACTAAAGGGAAAGAAAAGTGAAAAGAAGTTTGGTGTGTTATATGTCGAATGGAAGGTCATCATAAGAACAAGTGTCCAACGTTTAAAGATTATTTGGCCATAGGAGCTTTGAATCCCTTGGGCCATAGGAGCTTTGTATATTGTGAGATATGCAAAATGATGGGTCATCACCCGAATACTTGTCCTTTGATGAAGAAGTATCATAGCACTGCCAAGAACTTTTTTTGTAATTTTTGTAAGTTTGTAGGACATGATGAAAAGGGATGTCGTGCACTCGATCTAATGAGAGAACACATCAAATATGCCTACATAGTTCAAGGGTAATAAGGAAAAGAAGGAGGGGTACTACAGTATAATACTGAGAGGCTAAAATCAAGGAGAAAGGGAAGGATTTATAGGTCAAGGAAGAGGAGGATTCGACAGAGGAAGAAGATCGATTATGTTATAATTGTAACCATCCTACGAAATTGGCTCTAGATTTTATGAATCCTTATAAAACATGTACATATTGTAGACAACTAGATCATATGGAGACAGATTTTCCGCAGTTGATAGTGATGTGGCAGGAAAAGGGGAACCGAAATGTTCATATGATAATGGCATAAGAGTGTGATGATAGAGCAGTAGTTATGCCCAAGGAGAGAGAACATGAGTTGAGGCAACGAAACAAGGAATTCAGACTGAGTAGTGGGTCAGGAAAGCAACAGAACCTCCTCCTCCTTTTGACCCATGAAAAGAGAGAGACACATATAAGAAAGTAATAAAGGAGTTGGTAGAGATAGAATGGGTAGCATTGAATTTGAAACTTGTGTATGGTAGTCCACCTATGTCCGACATGCCTCCAGTCTATGACAACTTGATCATGGCAGAAAGGAAAATTGAGAAGGTAAGTACTATGAAAAGTTTTTTAAAGAATTGTTTATAACTAGTGAAGGATGAAACTGCATTGAATGCACTGCACAAGATGATCGATTAGAGCACGCAAGATAAAGAAGGACCTAGTTCCCAATGATTAGTTAACCAAGTACAACGGAAGAAAAGGAAAAATAGGGAATTTCGACTTAATGCGTAGGTAGGAGATTATGATATGGATAATATCATCTTGGGTATGAGATATAATGTGAATGCCATTCTGAAGCATACATGGGAAATGATGGGAAAACCAAATTTGATCTGGTCACCTATTTAGTTGAGGCTACAAAATTATCACAAGATTGTTTTGATTGGAAGATTGACAGGGGTGAATGCTAACATTGATGGAGTGCACAACATAGAATATTTTGAAGTAATTAAGATAGTGTATGGTAGAAAACCTTACCTAGTTTTAGTTTTACTCGATTGGGATCTTGATAACAAAACTATTATTGATCTTCAAAAGAGAGAAATGATCTTTGAAGTATTATACATGAGAGCTACTGCACCATTGGATCCCATAGAAGGAAGACGATACGTGGAACTAGCAAGGGGAAAATAAATTGATAACCTTTATAGTATTACCATCCAGATGGATGACTATATTAATCATACTGTTGAAGGTTTACTTAGTTGGAGAAGTATCACTTCTTTTGCATCGAATTTAGAAGAAGACTTGGAACATTGACAATAGATATTACATGAGGTATCTACAAGGAGATTTTCTTGTATTACCCATTCATTGCATTGGATTGGAGTCGGGGTATGTGATTCCCTGAAGTATGATGGACTAACTCATGTAGATAATTTTGTAAAAGAATTTGAATTGCAGATACCAGATCAATAGAGATTGCTAGCATTAGATATTTTTTTGAAAGAAACTTCGACAAGATGGTAGGATACACATAAGGATAGAATAGAGAATTGGAAACAATGTAATTTTTTTTTATAGGTTAGGTTTGGAATAGAAGCTGAATATTCTATGTAGAAGTATATCAGATTGATTTTTCCTATAGATCATCTTACATAGTGCACTGCGACATGGAGCTTAGTACCTAAGTAGGAATGGACACACTTGTTTGTTCACACTCTGGATTTGATCCTGAAGAACTGGTAATTTTAAATGGAAGTATGTAGAGTAACAATAGATTGGGAAGACTTGACTCACAACTTTAATGTAACTTTCAAGTTTTAAAATGATACCCCTTTGGTAGAAATGACTCTACAGATTATCAAGACCAATATATTTACACTAGAAATTCCCATCAACCTTATGTAGTGCACCCATATATTTTACGACTGCTTAAGAGGTGTTGGAATTCTATAATGTTGTTGGATAAGACCAGGAAGACGAAGACTCGAGAAATTTACAAATACTAGAAATCGAAGGAGAGCGTGCAGTAGAGGGTCCCGATCTTGAGTCTGTCAAGTATGCAAAGACATTGAGAATGAACAAAGTGAATATTGGTACAAAGGATAATCCCAAGTTTGCAAGCATTGGAGATTATTGGAATGAAGAAACTATTGATAATATTGTTGATTTGTTGCACGAATACCAAGACCTTTTTCCAACTACATTCTCATAAATGAAAGGGATTGATGGTAAGCTAGGGGAGATGAAGATTCATTTGAAGCTATATGCCAAGCTAGCGAAGCATATAATTTATCAACTGAACCCAAGATATAAAAAGAAGGTAAAAGTAGAGATATATAGGATGTTGGAAGATGGGATTATTGAACTCGTCGCAGAGTCAAAATGGATCAATCTAATGGTGATTCAAGACAATAAAACATGTGGAATCATAATTTATGTGGATTTGTGGAATTTGAATGATTCTTTCTTACATGACCCATTTCCTACCCCATTTACATATTTAGTTTTGGAGAATGTAGGATGACAAGAAGCTTACTTATTCTTTGATGGATTCTCTGGGTATCACCAGATTAGGATTTCATAGGAGGATAGACATAAGACAACATTTTCCATAGAATGGGGACGTTATTAATATACATTCATTCCTTTTGGGTTGAAGAATTCACTGACAATATTCTCCCGAGTTTTCATCGCATCTTTTAAAGAATTCATTCATAAATTCCTAGAAGTCTATTTAGATGATTAGACAATATTCAGTTTGTTGAAAGACCATGTGGAAACTTTGTGCCTGATGTTGGATAGATGTAGACAGTTCTAGATTTATTTGAACTTGAATAAGTGCATTTGCAACACACCATTTGGAATCTTGTTGGGTCATGTAATATGTAAAAAAGTGCTTTTGGTTGATCCGACGAATATTGTTTTTATTGTTGATTTTACACCACATATGTTAGTGTGAAAACTACGAGAAACATTGGGTCATATGGGATAATATAGAAAGTTTGTTATGGGATATGCATAGATCACAATCCCGATGGAAAATTTGTTGAAAAACGAGGCTAAGTTTCAATGGAACAAGAAATGTCAGTAAAGTTTGGATACCTTGAAGAAGAAAATGGTTACCACATCGATTTTAGTATTCCCATATTGGAAGAAGGAATTCCATGTCTGAAACAGGAGCATCGCTCCATGTCAGCAGTGTGCTAGCCAGCCAGCACATCCAACACACATTTAATGGAGAAAGGGAGAGGTGTAACCCTCTCAATTTTGAAATTCAAAATTTCAATAAATGTTGCAAGGCTTTTAATCCCAGACCACGCCTTTGTATAGGTAGTGGTTGAGGTTTCCTTTAATGGTTGCCTGCAGCAAGCCTAGGACGTAGTCAAGACTAGGCATCCATTTATGTAATGTAGCCGTAGGAGCCGCTCTGTGATGGTGATAGCTCAGAGACAGTGAGGTTGAGGATAAGCTCGAGAGATCCCTCTTTGTAATTAGAGAATGATAGGATAGAGAATGAGAGAGTTAGGAGAAGAGACCAGAGCAGAGAGGTATCGAGAGAGAGATGAGACTTGTTACAGTCCAGCCTTTGTAAACATTTGTATAGACATACAGATTAATAAAAAAGAAGTTTTTCCTGCATACTGTGTGTTTGATGTTTACATGTTTTTTATGCATTTCATGTTTTAAATGAATAATTGGTGAAGCATTGCATACGTTTGAATTTCTTCCCGTCTTGGTGTTTCCAAGTGAAAGGAGTGCACATAGTCTGCAAGGTGTGCGTTGACAGAGGTGAGACAACCTCAGGAATTCTCAAGAGGGATAGCGCTGAATCTTCATCAGCAGAGGTGCGAGGAGTGCACAAGACGGAACTCTATCTCGAGTTCAGGGAAGACAGAACTACTGAAGGTTCTGTAGAGCTCTGCCAAGAGGACATTGAGCGAGTGCATAGAGTGCACTAGGGAACTCTATTTCGAGTTTAGAGAGAAGAAGTGTCGAGGAGAGACACTTTCAGAGTTGTTGAACACTCTGTAGGCTCTGCAAGGTGTGCATCGAGCAGGATAATTCCAGGTGGGCGTAAGGAGTTTTATTTTCAAGAAAAATTCTCGAATCTGAGTTATTCGAGATCCTCAAATACAAATTGTGTGCAGGAGTAAATCTCTGAGAGGACGAAGCTCAGGAGGAACAAAACTTCAAAAAGTGTTATCGAGATCTAGGAACTCATTTCCTAGAAGAAGCGAAGACCGAGTCTTCGAAGACTTAGAAAATATTCTAAGTATGAAGCAAGTAAACGCTCAGGAGGAAGAACGTCGTTGAGTGTTGGATCACATTGGAGAATCCCACGGACCATTTGAATTGAGGTAGGGGCACAGGCTTTAACACTATGTAGATCCAAGAGGGGAGATCATGAAGATCTGAACGGACAGTGGAGAGTCCTCAAGGAGAAACGTTGAAACCCCACAAGTCATTAGATAAGGTGGAGCTGCAAGGAGGTTAGTGGTGAGGGCTTCTTGACATCCAAAGCTCAAGAGGAATAGTGACCATCGATCTCAGATAGATCTGGACCATTGGTCCATTTCGTGAACTCGGGTATCATGAGATGGGAGGCGAAGTTCTTTGCACTTCAAACCCCTGAGTCACGAGATCATGATTCGACATGAACCATCAATCATAGGCAGATCTGGACCGTTGGCCCACATTGTGATTTCGGGCATCGCAAGTTGGAAGGATAGAGGTCCTTGTCTCCCAAACCCTGAATTGCGAAATAGCGAGGCCGAACATGGACCATATATCCCATGGATTATTGTTAGCCATTGATCGAATGCCAAGACATTTCATCATTTCGACAACCAGGGAATCCCGAATTGCGATTCACGAAAGGCAGGAAGGATAAGGGTGTGGTCATGACTCTTGGTCATGTGTTGTGGGAGCTCACGCTTGGCGCTTGGAAAATTCAACTGAGCATTTGTGGGGGGACCTGTGTGTTCATTCAAAGGGTTCCAATTTGGAACCAGAAGAGAAATTTAAGCTCTGGAACCAGAATATCTTGACCGAGAGGTCGCACAGCCCTTAAGAGGGATAGGGGGTCTGCATCAATGTCCATGTATATGCATCATCTATATCATTAGACAAGTTCTAGATTATCCAGGAGAAGGAGGTTTGGATCATCCCATTGCATTTTCCAGTAGAAATTTATCAACTGTTATAGAAAACTATACTACTATAGAGTGTGAAGGACTAGAAATGGTGTATGCACTACAAAAGTTTAGGCATTATCTACTAGGATCACATTTAATATGTATACTGATCATTTTGTGTTGAGTTACTTATTCAATAAGACAATGTTTGGTGGGGATATATGTTGATGGTTATTAATATTTTAGGAGTATGACTTTGAAGTGATTTTGAAACCAAGGAAATTGAACTCAGGACATGATCATTTGTCGCGTGTACTAAGAGGGGAAGATGCAAGAAATTTGGATGACATTGTACAAGATGCACACTTTTTCGTACTACAGATGGTTGATGATAACTTTGTATATATTTTCCATTTCCTGAGCATAGGAGTATCCCCACCCAATATTACAACTATGTAGAAGAAACAATTAGTAGTAAAGGAAACATATTATCAGCTCATAACGGGGAATTTGTATAAGTTAGGTGCAAAAGATATTCTTCGATGACGTATACTAGATAAAAAGAGTCCTATGATAATATCATAGGCACATGAAGGAGTTGTAGTAGGACACTATGTAGGGAAAATGATGACTCAAAATATTTTACGCATAGAACTTTGGTGGCCCACCTTTCATAAGGATGCTAAGGAGTTTTGTCACACCTGTGATGTCTATCAGAGAGTTGGAAAGCCATCCATAAGAAATAATATGCATTTAGTACCACACGTTATGTTGTAATATTTGGATAAATGGGTATTTTATTTCATTGGACCGATCAACCCACCAACAAAAAGTTCAAGAGCAAGATATATAATCACTGCAACAAATTATTTGATATGATGGGTTGAAGCAAAATCCATTAAAGATTGCAGCATGGCGACTAATACATGATTTATCTTTGAGAATGTTGTTACATGTTTATATGTCTAAGAATCCTTATGAGTGATTGGGGAAAAAATTTCTTGAATAGAACAATTTTTTATTTGATATAAGAATATTGTATTTATCACCAAAAGAGAACACCTTATCATCCTTAGGCGAATGGAATAGTGGAAGCATTTAACAAGATTCTGGAGCATGAACTAATGAATATATGTAATGTAAATCAAAATGAATGGGATTTGAGGATTATTGAAGTACTATGGGAATATCAGACTACTTGTAAGAAGATGATAGGATAGAAACCATTCTGATTAGTATATGGCCAGGAAGTTGTTATGCCCATGGAATTCATTGTACAGAGTCTGTGCATTTCCACGTTGGCATAGATTACATATTCTGGGGCAATAGAGAAAAGGCTATCATAAATAGTAGAACTAGATGAAGACTAATTTGTCATAATATTTCATCAACAAGTTTATAAATCATGTTAAAAGGCATGGAATGACAAAAATATTAAACAAAAGAAGTTCCATATGGTAGACTTAGTTTTTCTCTATGATTTTGTTTTTTGTAGCACCTTGGAAAGTTCCAAATGCACTAGTTGGGTTTGTATGTGGTAAGATTTGTGACAACATAAAGTGTTGTTTGGTTGGATAAATTGAATGAGGAAACCATGGAAGGGATCGCAAATCATAGTTGGATGAAACTGTATAGGGACAACTATGCTTCAACGCACTAGTCTAAGCACATAGTATATGTACCATAGAATTTGTATTATATTGTATTATAGAGAAAAAGAAAAATAAAAGTAAAAGAAAAAACAATCAAACATCTTGAGGAAATCCATAATAAACAATTGAAGTGATAAAGTTCTAAATAGGGCAATGTTCAAAGAGTAAAAAATGGATAAGAAAATGTTGCATAAAGAAAGGAGAATTGAACTACATGCATAAAGGAGAATTGAAGAGCCATGATAAAGAACTATGAAAGGACAAGAAAATTCATTAAATAAAAAACATCATGGAACTATAACGGTAATGCATAGTCATATATGAAAAGAAACGACAAATATCATGACAGAATAAAAGTACAACCAAGAAGACATAGTCACAATTGAGAACATCAAAAAAACCATAAGCTTCAATAGAGTGCACGATCATGAAGATATCAATAGGGGCTATAGATTTCCCCACCATAGAGATGATGGAGCATTCATTCTATAGTGGGAAAACCCCCCTATGGACTACACTAAGGTTCAATCATGCAAGCAGAGCTAGTCGTCTAAAGTCTCCTACTTTTAACAACTATCCTGATAATACCCCACATTCATGCATAAGATACAAAGTATAAAGATCCGGTAGTCTTACTTTAAAATCCACGTCTGGTGTCAATCCTTTTGCATTTAGTCACTTCTCGATTGTAAGTCTCCTCCAAAGTCTGACCTGCATTCACCAAAAGACAAACAAGAAACTACGAACATGCATATTATATATGAATTAGTGGGTTATATGTCATAACAAAATGTAAATCAAACATAAAGATCGAACACATCATATGGCAAGACGAAAAAAGTACTTCTTTATATTAATATCACAAAGTCACTTACAAAATGATATCAACTAATCCTCCTCGAACCTAGTGTTGGGATCCTCTTCACCAAGCTCCAACGACTTCTACGTATCCTTATTCTCTCACACTTCTCTCTAGAGAATGGGCATAGGCTTATGAATAAGGAAAAAAGCGAGAATAGGGAATTCTGGCTCAAAACTCACAATGTGGCTGCAAATTCTTGGGGCAAGGGGGGAAAATGAAATGGGCAGAGTTTAACTATTGCTATGTTTCTCTTTGGAATGAGACCCCAACACCTCCTTTTATATGACAAAAGGATGGTTATTCGGTTGGGTGATGGGCTATAGGAGGTGAATTAGTTGGGAAACTACCCAATAGCCCGTAATCTCAATGAATCCGTTGCAAATTTTTATTTTTTGCAACTTTTGTGGGTATACATGGGTTGTAATGGTGCAACTAGCGTATGTACGTGAGTAGTAGTGGTGCAGGCTGCGTACATCTTCAAAACTAGTGTTTTTAAGAAGATTTGTTCAGTGTTGGCTTGGAAAAAATAGTAAGTAAGATGCCATGATTTTAGGTATGCATGTATGGTGCAATTTAGGGTTATAACAGATGACCCCTAATGTGTGAGGTTAGAAGAGAATCTGATGCCCGGAATACATTACAAATATTCACCAATGTACGAAGCGAGTGAGCCCAGGACTAAAGTTTGTGAGGTGCCATCTACAAAATAACAATTGTCTGACTGAGGCATACATACCCATGCTCAGGATGAAATAAATCATGGTTTCCAATCAAATATACTTCATATTCATGTCATATAACTATATAAAGTGTAGCCACGAGAAATACATAGTGGATCTACATCTCAAAATCAAAGATATACTTGTATAGTATCCATCTTCAAGAAGCCAACGATGCCTGATGGATGGAGATGAGGTCTTCAGAGCTCGAGAAAAAACTTAAATATCTTCAAAACTCAGGTAGGAGTGTAATGTGAGTGTACAACTTCACTACCCATAGGTCTTCAACGACTCGTCGGGGAACAAACAAGAGGATCTTGGTGATCAGAGAAAGAACTTCATTGATTTTGAACAAGGACTTGATTGGACTTTAGGGATGGTCGGGCATGAGGTCAAGAGACAAACTGTAGAAAGGATGACTCAAGTTGGGTAAAACATCCCTTGGACAATAGCATGACTCATGATCAGACTCATGCAACAAGACATTGACATAATTTCACGATGCAGGAGGCAACACAAACTCTCTATATGTTTGGAAGGATAACCAAACTGAGGAGGACACAACTCTATGTTACGAAAAAATATTCCTAAGGTCATATTAAATCCCAAATCTTTACGAACAAAGGGAGACTCATTGTGCTGCCATAAAAAAAAAATACTTTTCCCATCCTCTTTTGGGGTATATTTGATTTTTTTTTTTTTTTTCAATATTTTGGAGAGCTTTAAAAACAAGAAAAGAATGCTACATTACAAAGGAGGATTGAGTGTTGAAATCATACTAGTTCCAAACACAAGGAACAAAATAATGCTCATATCAAGAAAACATGTGTAGGAAAAAGGACACTCGAGAAAATTGCTCCATGGGTCAAGGTGTCATATCATAGGGGCAAAGTGCTACAAGGTTTGCGTATAAGGCATGCTTTAAAGTTTCAATTGAGAGAAACATGGACCTGGAATTAGGCCAAAAACATAGGAATGAAAATGAGATTAGCAAAACACGATGAACCCCCCTTCAATGTATTTTTTATGAGCCCAGAGATGGTAAGATCAGTGGTTTTTCATTTTTAGAGAGTCTGAGAAAACATAAAAGAAGACTCCACTGGGTTCCTTTTTCGAAGATAGTCTAGTCGGCTCAAAAAAGGGATAAACTAGCACCGAAAAGACATATATTCAAAACCATTTTAACGAGTATGACAAAGACAAGAACACTCGACAATCTTTTCAATTTTAAGGAGTCTGAAAAGAGCTTAACTATGGACTCGCTGTCTTTTTATAGATTTAGTCTCCTTAGCCCAAAAAAGGTGAAAGTTACTGAGGAGAACTCTCCCAGTGAGACGAATCTCCTGAGGTGTACCTTTTTCCTCTTTAATCTAGAGGTTGGAAAAAGGGGTAAACTCATGCCAGTAGATGTTTTTCTAAAACAATTAATGAGTATGAAAGAACAAGGTCACTCGATGATCTTTTCAATTTTAAGGAGTCTGAAAAAGAGCCTAACTATGGACTCTAGAGAAGACATTCTTCTGGACCATTTTAATGAGTGTGAAGGAACAAGGTCACTCAACTATCTTTTCGAATTTAGGGAGTCTGAAAAGAGCTTAACTATGGACTCCATGGGGGTTCCTTTTTTGTAAATTTAGTCCCTCAGGCTCGAAAAAGTGGTAAACTTATACCTGAGAATACTCTTCTAGTGAACCGAGGTTCCTAGAGCATACCTTTGTTCATAAAATTGACCATCCGGACCGAAAAGGGGTAAACTATCATCGACTATACGCGCCTTCAAATTTTAGTTTGGTGAGAATGAAGGACAACAAGATAGCTCGACAATCTTTTCATATTTAGAGGGTCTAAAAAGGGATTAAAAGAAGACCCATTTTGTGGGAGTCCCGAGGGTGAGGTCAAGAGTGATAGCATATTAGACATATCGGGCTCAATCTCATAATCAGGACAAGACTAACAAGGACTCCAAAGCCTAAAGTCATTAACGATGGCATGGACACCAAACTGCAATCAGGATCTACCTAGGGCATCCATCTGGAGGTAGGCTCTACCACTAAATTACGACACTTATAAAATAGCAGTGACGGTTCTGTGTCACAATTCGGTGGGTTCGATCCTTTGGAAAAGAGGAAAAGACAACAAGATGCAGAAAGTGGAGGTGGAATCCTAACATAAATGCAAAAAGTTGGAAAAAATGACTTTTTACCAAAAGGCCTTAAAAGTGTCCCATCTCTCAAAATGTTTTCCCAAACCAAAAGTAAAATGTATCGTAACATCCAATGAGAAACTCAAGAACCACGTTAAATGATTTTCAGGCTAGAAAAAATGACAAAAGGGGTCAAAAAATGATAAAAAGGGCCAAAAAAGTCTATAAATAGAAGCTGCCAGCTCATTATCACAATTGAAAATTGAGAATTGACCAAAAATCTAAAAAGACCCCTTTGTTAAAGAAGTTTATTTTGGGAGCTTCAGTGGATGAAATGAACTTTTGCTTGGACCAAGTAAGTACAAACTAGCTCCTCTTTCATTTCCATACTTTCCTTTTACATTAGTTATAGTTTTTTGGGGGGCAAGCACCTTTAAAAAAGGTCGGCCCTACGTGTACGTGGTTTGTCCTAGGATAGCCCGTGTATGCCCATGGGCAGAAAACAAAATGACTGCATGCATATGCGACTGTGTCCAATACAACCAACGTACACCCTAAAAAATATGGAAAAAAAAGAAATCATTAACTCTCCTTTGAACTTGTCATTTTGTAGAATGTACGTCCATTGGAGAGAGAGTGAGCATGAGGACATTGATATACTGGTCGATGAGGACCTTGCAGCTATGGCCACATTGAGACAATGTGGTTTGTGGAAGTTCTTCCGGTGCCCATTCTTGAGGGAACAACCTAGGTTGTTGAATGCCTTGGTAGACTATTGGCATCCTGACGCTGAGGCATTTATGATCGAGGGGAAGTTGTTGAATCCAATGACTGAAGACATTTACTTTTCGAATGGACTCTCTAGGAGGGTTGAACCAATAAACTTGCGTGCTTTACCCCCGGATCTCACAACATTGCAGAGCTGATTAGACTACATTGCAAGGCCGACATTGAGAAAGTAGGTTCTCGGGTGACTATTAACAAGATTACCAACCTATCACTCAAAGTAATAGTTTTACTCATTGGGCAGATCATTGGATATGCAGCTTTACATCAGGCCCCCTGGGCACACATGCATTGTGCATTGCAGTGCTTGAATGCATGAATATTTTATTGCAGCACGACCATGCTAGACTGCATGAAAATACAACTCACTGAGTGTCGTGGGTGGGACAACAAAAAAATTGGATTTGGGACCATTTTGTGCTCATTCTTCTTCTTCGAGAGTCCTCGGTCTCAGTCTACGGGAGACAGTGAGAGGGCATGTAGCCTCCCTCCTAGTAGTGTGTAGATGGACAACATTGTTTCCACGACAGGGGGGAGGAAGGACCATAGAGGACTTCGACGATGCATTTTTTGACTGGTGGGCACAACAGATTCCGGTGATAAAGGACTACCCCTACACTGAGATCAACTTTTCTAGGGACCCGAAGATGCCCATACCTTCCGAAGAAGAGTGAGGAGAGATAGGTACATTCATTTTTAAATTTTATTTAATTTTTATTTCTTTTTTTATATATCATTTTTTATGGGAATCAAAGTATCTAACAACTATGTATATGTTAATGTATAGATGTGGGGCAAGTGCGTCCAACAGACTTCTTGAGGACCATGCGACATCCTTGACCAGAGGCAATATCAGCCGCAACCCCCAGACTAGCAGCAACAATAGGGGGACCTCTAGCCAGAGAGGCTGAGAGAGTTTTGAGGTGGGTAGAGTAGAACCTCACTGCACTCACTCGTGTAGTCCCTATGGTAGAGATAGAGGATCTCCCACCATCGATGCAACCTCACATAGTTGGCGTGCCACAGACCTGGGTCCAACTCTTCCGACGTTTAGCAAACGTCATGGTTCACTATGGCAGGGCCAACAGGCCCCACCCTTAGCTTAGGATGGACCACTTACATGCTCGGGGCACTTTTTGTATATTTTTTAGGGCATAAGCCCCGTGATGTGTACTGGATATGTATTTTTGAGGTGGTGCTTGCGCCCACTTATGTACTCAGAGACTTTTGATATATATATATATGTGTGTTTATTTACATTTTTTATGTCTTACGGATTACATTTATTTACAAATGTATTTAGATGTGTATGTGTGTGATTTTTATTACATGTGTGCAATATTCCAATCTAATACTTGATTAACTAGAGTATTTGTCATTTGATTCAATCTCCTAGGAACATGGATATACATAATGTAATCAAAACAACATTCTAAGAGATGTACCCTAAGGAATCGTTGATGTAGAGTAGGATCATAAACGCGGTAAACCCCGTTTAATTGGGACACAACCAATTGTGTATCTAAGTAGACCCAGAGGTAAGAGATACCATGCGACAAGGCATCACGAAGTAACTCTATTACTGCACTGTATTCGATGAAATTGTTTGTGGTGTCACCTAAACAGATACCTCCAGAAGATAGCATATGGCCTTGTGGTGTGAATATCACCCAATATGTGGAAGAAAGCCTCCGAGTGTGTCGGCTAGCGCCGTCTGTGAACCCAATAAACACCTCTGATTCACTTGAAATCTGCCATAGTAAAAAAGATGACATCAAAATGACACATCCATAAAACAAAAAGGACAAAATAAAACTGTATAAGAACGATACATATATACAAGAATTCACCCAAGGAGACCCACCTATGAGTAATACTTCTTGAGATAGAGCCCATTTATAGGCTCCACTAAAGCGTTCCCTTCAAAATCAACCAGACGATAAGTGCCCTTATTTAATACCTCCATGATGAATGGTCCGAACCACATGGGTTTGAAATTTCTTGCCCCTAGGAGATCCTTATCTTGGTCATAGACAAGGACAATATCGCCTTCGGAGAAACTTTGAGGACGAACGAACCGATCATACTGACACTTGACTCTTTGATTGTGAGCCTCATTAGCCAAGGCAAGATCGTGTCGTTGCTCATTGAGATTCTCGAGATATAATAAGCGTTCCTCAAGCGGTGAAGTGTCTGGTAATAACTATACTGCCAAATTAAGAGATGGGATCTGGAATTCTATAGGAAATACTACTTCCAACCTGTAAATAAATTGAAAATGTGAGAAACCAGTGGCAGTCTTTATAAATGTTTGGTAGCCCACAATTCTGATTACAACATCAAATGTCAATTTGACTTGGCCGAATTGATCGTTTGTTGTAGAATGGTCTTGAGAGACTTATTCACAGCTTCTAACTGACCATTTGCTTGTGGGTAATAAGGTGATGAGTGTTCTTTCCTCAACACTATATTTAACGTTAAATATGACATCATTTTGTTCTGAAAGTGACTGTCATGGTCAGTGACAATATTTTTCGGGACGTCGAACCTTTCTATTATTTGATTAAACAAGAAGAGAGTTTTTGTCTCACCATCATCTTTGAACGTTGGCATAACTTTGACCCACTTGGTGAATTAGTCTACTGATACGATGATATAACGATGCCCCCTATATGAAGGGGGGTGGCATGTAGTATAATCAATCCCCCACTTAGTGAAGGGGATAACTGTAATGACAGGAGACATAGGAGCGAGGTGTGCCCACATATTCTGAGAGAATATCTGACATGGGTGGCACTTCTTGATTGATTCAACACAATCCTTGATTAACAACAACCAATAGTAATCGGTTCATAGAATATTTTGAGTTGTTGCCAACCCAGAAAAATGACCACCACATTCTCCAATGTGGTAGTCATTAAGCACGAGTTCCTCTTCTTCATGAGTGAGGCACCAACAAAGGATGAAATCTACACCTCGACGATACAAAGTGTCCTCGAGTATGAGATAGTTTTATTCTTGATGGCGTATATGTCGATGCTCATCACGAGAAGCAGAGGTGGGGCACTTTAAAGTCTGGATATAGAATAATATATTTCCATACCAGGGGTCCGAAGATGAAATAAGAAAAACATCTCCTTTAATCATTGATTCTTTGGGCGTAACATCACCTGATTCGACCGAAAGTTCTGAGATAAGTTCTGCAAAGACCAACGACTTTTTAGATTTTGTAGAAACAAAATCTAAGTCAAATTCATGGAGGATAACAATCCATCTACTGATCTTTCCACCAATCCAAGTTGTATCAACACATATTGGAATGGATTCACAACGACAATGACGATTGTCTTGAGAAACAAGATATAGTGATGGAACCATTGGACAATATGTATTTCTTCCAATGCAAGTTTCTCAACATGGGAGTAGTTGAGTTCTGGTCCAACTAGGCCTCAGCTCAAGTAATAAATTATGTGTTCTTCAAGCAAATAATCCTCCTAAACGAAGACCATACCGATGGTAAACTCTACCGCATCTAAATACAATAAGAAGTCTTTATTATAGTTGGGTGGCTGAAGTAAAGGGGAAGACGTGAGGGTGCATTTCAATGCTTAGAAAGAGAAATGAGTAGCTTTGCCCCAATGGAAAGGTACTCCCTTATTCAGTAAACGCATAAACCCTTTGGTGATCTCGACATAGTTTGCGATAAAACGTCGAGGAAAGTTAGCCTTTCCCTGTAAACTTTGAAGCTGAGGGACTGTGCATGGGGGAGGCAATTGAACTATTGCCTCAACCTTTAGGATCATCCATGATCCCTGTTATCGAAACTATAAAACCTAAAAGACGACCCAACGTCATGCAAAAATACATTTGTTTGGATTCAAGCGAATCTGATAGTAGTGACATCACTCAAAGATAAGTCAGAAGTGCGTGGGATGATCAACTCTCTTCCAAGATCGTGATGCTAAATCATCGAGATAAGCCTCGACTATCTGTTTGAGATCATGGAAAGAAAAAGATATGGCTCACTGTAAGGTAGCTAGAGAGGTAGTAGGGGGGCCTAGAGGGCCCATAGTGATAATAGTGGAGGTCATTCAATGTAAGGTGGAATAGGTCCACTATATTATTAAATAAGGCCCACTATGGTAGTTAGATATAATAAATGGGTAATTAGATATAATTAATGTAAGAGGGCTTCTTAGAAGGTTCTACTTCTAGAAGATTCCTCCTCTAGAATGTTCTTAGGAGATGATAGCACTATATAAAGGGGTTCAAGCAATGTAATGAGACATGAAGAGAATTATTGTATTTGGAGCAGTAGCTCAATAGGAGGATGCCCCCTCGAAGAGGCAAGTGAACAGGAGAGGATCCCTTCCATAATAGGATCCATTGTATGGTGTTGCCCTACCTGAAGGGTTTAGTAATAATAAAGTGTTGTTTCTTCTATATTTCTCTATGGATATATTTTGTATTCAGTATTTGTGGTGATTATATTTGTAGATCTATTCAGGTTCTTAACAAGTGGTATCAGAGCACTTTCCTTGGGCAGACATTGTGGGCAAATATTTTTTATTTTTTCAGATTTTTTTTTTCAGAGCAGAAAAAAGAGGGCCGCAACATTATCTAAGTTTTTTGTATATTTATGTGTAAAATTTGCAGAAAATGGTTGTAGATCTTATTTCCTCTCAGAAAAACACCCAATTTGAAAAAGAAAATTGTCCGAAACGGAGTCCGGAAGGTCAAGATATTGAGGTTTTAAAATCTGCAAATTTGCAGGGTTTTTTCTGCGGATGGCAACACGATTTATTTTTATTTTTGTAGCAGTTGGAGGCCACATTTTTCCAAGAAAGTTACATATCTAAGTTCCTCTCACAATTTCATCCAATTTCAAAAAAAAAATCACACGAAACGGAGTCCGGGAAGTGAAGTTATGAGCATTTTAACTTCAGTAGTTCTTTAGGGTTTTGCCAGAAAAAGCCGCGATTTTCTGCCGAAACTTATTGGGTCTATTTTTTGAGTTTTTTCGTGACGGCTACAGGACCGAAGAGTTCATAGGGTGCTCAGATGGCTATTTCGTCTCAAACCTTGAAAGAAATTCTTGAATCATTCAAAGCCCAATTGGATGATAGATTGGATGCATTTGCACATCGCCTCACAAACAACCTCACACATGGCCTC
>ML805702.1:114242-174851 GCA_009831015.1 Picea engelmannii
AGTGGGGGGGCCTAGAGGGCCCATAGTGATAATAGTGGAGGTCATTCAATGTAAGGTGGACTAGGTCCACTATATTATTAAATAAGGCTCACTATGGTAGTTAGATATAATAAATGTAAGAGCACTTCTTAGAAGGTTCTACTTCTAGAAGATTCCTCCTCTAGAATGTTTTTAGGTGATGGTAGCACTATATAAAGGGGTTCAAGCAATGTAATGAGACATGAAAAGAAATATTGTATTTGGAGCTGAAGTTCATTAGGAGGAAGCCCCCTCGAAGAGGCAAGTGAACAGGAGAGGATCCATTCCATAACAAGATCCATTGTATGGTGTTGCCCTACCTCAAGGGTTTGATAATAATAGAATGTGGTTTCTTCTATCTTGCTTTGTGGATCTATTGTGTATTCAGTATTTGTGGTTATTATATTGGTAGATCTATTCAGGTTCTTAACAAGATGTAAGGTAGCTAGAGAGGTAGTAGGGGGGCCTAGAGGGCCCATAGTGATAATAGTGGAGGTCATTCAATGTAAGGTGGAATAGGTCCACTATATTATTAAATAAGGCCCACTATGGTAGTTAGATATAATAAATGAGTAATTAAATATAATTAATGTAAGAGGGCTTCTTAGAAGGTTCTACTTCTAGAAGATTCCTCCTCTAGAATGTTCTTAGGAGATGATATCACTATATAAAGGGGTTCAAGAAATGTAATGAGACATAAAGATAATTATTGTATTTGGAGCAGTAGCTCAATAGGAGGATTCCCCCTCAAAGAGGCAAGTGAACATGAGATGATCCCTTCCATAATATGATCCATTGTATGGTGTTGCCCTACCTGAAGGGTTTGGTAATAATAAAGTGTTGTTTCTTCTATCTTGCTCTATGGATCTATTTTGTATTCAGTATTTGTGGTGATTATATTTTTAGATCTATTCATATTTTTAACAAGTGGTATCAGAGCACTTTCCTTGGCTGGAGTTGTGGGCAACTATTTTTTATTTTTGCATTTTTTTTTTCGGAGAAGAAAAAAGAGGGCTGCGACATTCCAGACATTTCAGTATATTTCTGTGCAAAATTTGCAGAAAAGGGTTGTATATATGAGTTCCTCTCAGAAAAACACCCAAGTTAAAAAAAAAAAATCGTCCGAAACGGAGTCCGGAAGATCAAGATATTGAGGTTTTAAAATCTGCAATTTTTCAGGGTTTTTTCTGCGGACGACGACGCAATTTTTTTTTTTTAATTTCTGTAGCATTTGGATGTCAAATATTTCCAAATAAATTACATATATGAGTTCCTCTCACAATTTCACTCAATTTAAAAAAAAAAATCATCCGAAACGGAGTCAGGGAAGTGAAGTTATGAGCATTTGAACTTCAACAGTTTTTAGGGTTTTTCCAGAAAAAACCACGATTTTCTGCCGAAACTTATTGGGTCTATTTTTTGGGTTTTCATATGGCTATTTCTTCTCAAAACCTGAAAGAAATTCTTGAATCATTAAAATCCCAATTGTTTCACACATTGGATGAGAGATTGGATGTGTTAGCACAAGGCCTCACAGACAGTCTCACAAATATCATCACAGATGGCCTCAATGACAGTTTTCGTAGTATTCAAGATTCATTGAACAACATGCAGGAGATATTTCTTATGCAGGGCCTCAGGGATGAATATAATCAGGAAATATATGTTTGGTATGATTTTGAGGCATATTGTGATGATTGGTATATGGATAGTTGTCATTTCTGGGATGACAACCACTTCCATATTTTATTTGATGACTCTACTCCACCTTCTGCAGAGAACATCAATGTCCCAGATCAGGAGTTAGTTACAAGCATTCAGTCTGCATATTCTACAGTGGTATTATTCCTTCCAGATTTTTCTACGACCATTTTCCACTATGTGGATGGATCTTCTTATTTGGATCCACATGATAGTTGTCAGTCTTTGGAGCATCATTTGGAGTTGGTTATTGGGTTCCAAAATCTTCTTCGGGGAGTTCACATGAGAACTTGGACATGGGACCCAGGCTTACAATGGTGGTTGGACTACTTCAACATGGTGTATTTATTTTCTACATGGGACCCTGGTTCTTCAATCTTCTTCAACATTATGGTCCACAATTATCCATGAGACCCTGGTATATGGTTGTACATCAAGCGTTGAGGACAACGCTTTCATAAGGGGGATGGAATGTAAGGTAGCTAGAGAGGTAGTAGGGAGGCCTAGAGGGCCCATAGTGATAATAGTGGAGGTCATTCAATGTAAGGTGGAATAGGTCCACTATATTATTAAATAAGGCTCACTATGGTAGTTAGATATAATAAATGGGTAATTAGATATAATTAATGTAAGAGGACTTCTTAGAAGGTTCTACTTCTAGAAGATTCCTCCTCTAGAATGTTCTTAGGAGATGATAGCACTATATAAAGGGGTTCAAGCAATGTAATGAGACATGAAGAGAATTATTGTATTTGGAGCAGTATCTCAATAGGAGGATGCCCCCTCGAAGAGGTAAGTGAACATGAGAGGATCCCTTCCATAATAGGATCCATTGTATGGTGTTGCCCTACCTGAAGGGTTTGGTAATAATAAAGTGTTGTTTCTTCTATCTTGCTCTATGGATCTGTTTTGTATTCAGTATTTGTGGTGATTATATTTGTAGATCTATTCAGGTTCTTAACACTTGCTGAAAGGTGGCTCCAACATTTTTGAGGCCAAAAGGCATCTTCTGATAAGAAAATGTACCCCATGGACAGATAAAAGTTGTTTTATGCTGGTCCTTGGGATTAATCTGTATTTGATTGTATTCCAAAAAACCATCCATGAAAGAGAATACCTCACAACCTGCACATTCATCGACAATATAGTTAATGAAAGGGGTGGGGAAATTATCCTTTGGACAACTCTTGTTCAAATCACAGAATTCCATACATACGCAAATCGTTCCCTATTTTTTATTGATCGAAATGGGATTTGACACCCATTAAGTCAACTGAATGGTGTAGATGAAACTAAATTTGATTAGTTTCTCTACTTCAACCTTGATAGTTGTTTCTTTCTGAGGATTAACCAGATGAAGCTTCTGCCAGACCGGCTTGGTGTCAGGGTAAGTCATTATTTCATGTTTGATGATTCTTAGATCAATGCCTAGCATTTCCTCATAATACCAGGCAAAAACATCACAAAATTCTTTAAATAAATCTGTATAGATTTGAATCTCCTCAAGGGAGCAATCCACTCCGATGAAGACATTCTCCACGACGCCAGAGGTTCTGGAGATGTCTATAGGTATACTTTTAGTGATGGTTGTAATATTACCCTTGGAGTAAACTGCATGTGTAGCCAGAGGATTAATAGGACAAGACCTATCTCCAATCATAGTCAACATGAATTCACCTCCCTCAATTCTTCCTAACTCTGGGATAAAATAACATCTATGATGGAGATCATCCCAGGGTTTGTATGGATTAGTCAATTCCTCTATAATTGCCTCATTAGAGAGCAAGACCAATTCTAAGGAATCGGTAGTGGCAAGCGAACCTTGAGCCCAGGTAGGCTAAAAAAATGGATCTAACTCATGTACAGGAGTCGAATCGGGGTCGACATAAGCTTGATAGACTATAGAGTACGCAACCTTTTCCGCAGACAAAGGCATGTCCATGCCATGATTCCCTGTCCCTTCCATCATGGCTGATGGGGAAGGAAGAGTCCACGAATCAATAAAGTAAGTCGTGCAGAATGACAACACTTGAAATATTTCAGCCTTAGGCTGGTTGGGGATAGCTGATATCATCTTGACATTGCCAAAGGGAGGCGAGTAATCGAAAGTACCCATGAGAGTTGGGCACATACCAACCCCCACGTTGACGTCGGACTATGGATTATCAATCATCAAGACTGTGGATGCCCCTGATGAAGGGTCAGGACTGGAGAAGGACAATTGATCAATGGTGATGATTCGACCCTCGTGTGGAAACATCAAGACCCAAAAAACTATAGAAACCACTACATGCATGGAATATGTCCAACCACTTTCTAACAGGAGGTTGTAGTCGAGAGGCACATCGACACACACGGTCTTCCCTCCTAACTACATGGGGAAAGAACAAATGATTCCATGTGGTTTGAAAGAACGACCATTGAAATCCATAAGAAGATTAGGTGAAGGAGACAAAATGGGTTGTCCAATGGCCTTCCAACATGCCAACGACATCACACATGTCAAGGTTCCCTCATCAACCACCGTACAAAAAATATTTCGAGTAAAATTTTTCATGGTGTAAGCCACTACTATCTAAAATGCGACGTGATATGGGAGACAAGGCTTCAAGTCAGTTGTATCAAGCGTGATAGTTCCTAGGTTACATGTCTTGGCAGATCCTAAGGTAGCTAGTAGAGCCTTTCCCTGCGAAGGGCAGCTTTGGAGGTCCTCCAAAGCAGACATTGCGCAAGGGGTTTCTGAAAAATCCTCCACCACAGAGTATTTCTGGGTGGCCCTTGCATTTGGATTATGCGAAGCCTTCTTGAAAACCTCTTTTGGGATGTGTGTCATTGTTTCGCCCATCGTTCTCTCGATCTGGAGAGGAACGGATGGGTTTTCAGCTTCTTTACCCTTTTCAGCAGTACTTGGCACTCTGTAATCGTGTTCCCTAGTAGCTATGTGAGCTTCACCTTTCAACATATAAACATTCGAGGTCGAGGGATTACTAGACGAAGGGGGTCCCTGAATTCCCAAATTCATGTTTTCATAGGCTTGAGTTAAATTTTCCCATGTGGAAATGGGTTCGTTAACATAGCAGGTTGTTGCTGTGCCAATAACTTTTGGGCCTCCACAAGCCGAGGACACAGGTGAGTTGGGTGGTCTTCTGTGAGAAGGTTACATGGATACTTCGACTTATTTCTCTCTGTGCTTCCCCCGCCAACATTATTGGTGGGTTTCGTATCCCCCTTACCCTTCTTTTGTTGTTTCTTCTTCCCGTTGGCCTGTTGGTTGGCCTTCAGTTTCGTCGATTGCACACTGTGTACATCCGACGTCTTAGTAGGGGGAGCAGCCAAACTAGAGGTTTGGCTGGCCGCTGTCTTCTATAATGACAATTGCTGCAATTGATTTGAAAACTGATCAACGGGCTTCACTTGTGTTGAACCGAAAATTCCATCGACATGTGGTCTAGACTTCTTCCTAGTCTTATCAATATAGACCTTAGTGCATATGGAAAAAATTCGTAAAGTAAACCAGACTGAGAGTAAATTAGCTCTAGTTGTTGAGCTCTCATTATCACTTCTTCTTCTAAAAATACCCCCGACATTGCTACATCTTTGGATAACTAAGGGACAAAAGACTTGATGAACCACTCCAAGAGGAAAGCTGGTGGGATTGGTACCTTTTTCAAACTCTTTCGGCATCTCCATTCTTAGATGTGATTAGAGATATGGTCCACCTTTGTCTACTCAAAGTTGACCAACAATTCGGTTTCGACATTGTATCTCATAGGTAATTGAAAATGGTTTAATAAAACCATTGCCAATTCGCCAAAAGTAGAGTATCTTGAGCGGTCGAGCTCGATGTACCATTTCATGACACTCCCTATGAGAGTGCATTGAAATAGACACAATTGCACAGAGTCATGTTTCAATGAGTTGGACGAGCACCATAGGTGAAAGGTAGTCACATGATCACCTGGATCTTAATTAGGTTTTCCTTTGAACTTTGGAATGTCCAAGGGTAACTTGGTTGGCATAGGAAGCCAACGTGGATCATGATAGATTGGGTCATTTAATAATCTTGACAAGTCTGGAAAATGCAAAGTTGCCAGAAACGATAGCTTAGGTTGTTGAATATGTACAAGAGGATAGGGGCCTAGTTTTTTGTTGGCACCAGGTTGCCAGGAAAAGTTAGGCTGTTGGTCTGGGTTCTAGTAAAAACCATGGCCTAGGATAGCATTCAGATACTACCCTTGTTGAGACGTCATTGGTTGAATCCTGTAATAGGACGTTGAGGGTTGGGAAGGGATTACTCCCGACGTTGTGTTCCAAAGGTTCTGGAAAGGGTTTCCCCATGTCAATCCGATGGGCATAGGTAGTGATCCTTTCCTGGGGTTCCATTGACCATGGAAGGGGATTCCCTGGGTTGACATCCCTGATGAGGGAACTGATCCCTGCTACGGATTCCAAGGTCCTTGAGAAGTGTGTGCCCCCTGTGAAGGAATAGTACCCTACGCAGGATTTTGTGATCCAAAACCAAGGTTTCCTCTGGCCGAGACAACAGCTGATGATAATGCGTTGTTACCAAATTCACCAAACAAAGAGAACAGAAAAGAACCCACTGGTGTGGTATTGGAAGAAGGTCCTTGACTACCTACCTCAAATGAGTTGTAGTTCATGTTTGGCCAGGTGGGTTACTGAGAAACATCACCGAGTGAGGGGGAGGACGGAGTTATATGACCCCCACCATAAGGGAAAGCGTTATAGGGGGATGAGGTGCTCCCGATGGAACCTTGTAGAGGATCGTTTGATCTCCCTACCCCCAGACCCATGGTCTTTAGGGTGGAGTAGGTGAGGACCAAGTTCATATCAAAACAAAACATCCTGTATGAAAACGGGGGGCCTTTCTCACTTTGCATGAAAGGTACAGTGATCATCGCCATATATGTAGTCATACCACTGCCCGAGGTAGTGGCGATCGAGACCATAGTGGCTTGGACCTACGAAGGTGAGTTAGGAGGTGGAACACCCCTAGTAGTGGCAGTCATAGAGGGAGTATGAGGACTCCCTGATGAAGTAGCAACATTTGCTTCCATCGCTTCTTGCAGGACTATCTGACACTCGTGATGTCTTACCCTTGGAGGGGAAAGCTGTATCAAAAGTGGCACCGATAAGTGAGTGATTGGAGGGTTGTACGGATCGAGAGATTCCGCTCCAAGGTCAGAAATATTCCATTCCTCAGGATACGAGTATTATCCTCTCATAATTGGCTCGGGTACAGTTTCATGTGGCTCGGTCACCTCAAATGACCCTTCCTGGTCAAGTCTCCACCTTTGAGGTGGCAGTGGTGGCTCCAAGTTAACCGTCGGCAGGCCCAAAATCCTTCGCGATCGACGGAGATCTTGATATTCCACTGTGATAAAATCAACGAAACACTAAGTATTTTCTAATGATGAAGACAAAAACACACACTAGAAATGTTCCTATGAGATATAGCAAGAAAACCACTATAACTAGTTGGAAGAACAATTACACCAACCAACACTAGAGCAACTTACCGATGCAAGTGAAAATCGAACATGGAATCACCCTACAGGTATACTCTGCAAAGCATGGCTTGATGTCTATCCTAGGTACCGTGGTATACTCCCACAGTCACCTGTGTAAGTCCCCAAAAATGACAACTAGGTTGCCAGCTCGTGAACAATTATCATGCGGGTACAGTCGACAGTGGGGTTGACCGCAATGAGCAGGGTATCAAACCCAAAACCTATCAAGGTTATCTAAAGAAGGTGTTCCGAAATATGAATGAGGACCTCAAATGGATTCAATACCCATGAAGCTCCGTGGCAAATGTGATCAACAAAATCCCAAGATAAGTCCTCTATATGTGTTCCCCACTACGCCTGGTCCGACTTTGGAGGGGTTATCTCTGCTACCTTTCTACACGTGACCTCGTGTTTAACCCCTTTGTTAGAGGGGGGTCACGGATAATTTTCATATTACTGGACTTCTACACTCCCTATCAGATACTCGTATGTTTGTTTTGTTTCCTTGAAGAGTTTCTTCTCCAACCTAAATCAAGGCTCTAGCCTAGTCTAGTTAATGGACCCTACAAACATAAAGTCTGATTAATTTTAAGTGGTTTATATTAAGTCAAAGGAATGAAAATGAAACTGGTGGTGTTTGTAAAGAGACGAAAGAGAAGAACAAGTGTTGGAAAAAAAATTAGTTCTTTTTCAAAATATTTGCAAATTGAAATCTCTTTAGCTAACTTCCTTTCCAAGATGTTTTAAAAGAAAAAACCTAAAAATGGATTTCACTTGATTACGAGATACTTAAAGTCCTAAGTATTCAGTAAAGAACTTAATAAATCACTCTTCTTCCTGATAACTAACCTAACTACTTAACCAAAACAAAAAATGATTTATTTTTATTTTTATTTTATACTTCAAAATAAGAAACTTGAAAATAAATTGTTTTATTTTCTTTTAAAGAAAGTAAAAGGGAAAAGTGCAGACAAGGAAAGACCAAAGAAACTGACTTCTAGTCTACTGTGGATCGCAGGGAGTCATTGAAGGAACCACAAAGGCTAAAACATAAAAGACTCACATACTCGTCCAAAACCCTTTCAACAAAAACAAAAGAAATCTTGAAAGATAAAGGAACTGACGTCAAACCTAGAATTAAAGACTATAACTACATAGACCAATACTAAATCAAGAAACCCCTGAGAAGTAAAACTTCAATCATGGAAGAGGATGACTGCCTCTTCTTAAGAAAGATGCTTCCTGACACAAGCACACTACTGACACTTAAGCAACCCACGTATGTATGTAGGCTGTCCAAAGGTAGGGCACATATGTACGTGTGCAGACCCACTGCAAGCCGCATACACCTCTATAACTTCTAAAAATAAATAAAACTAATAGTCAAGTTGAACAAGAAGGTAGTACTGGTATGGAAGACCAGAATTCCTTGAAGACTCGAAAACTTACAAAGAACTCAAAGAGGTAATTAAACCAATTAAAACACCCAAAAAGATCCCCTATAACCCTAGAGGCTCCCCAGTATGGTCGCCAATTCTTCTATAGTGGGAAAACCCCCCTATGGACTAAACTATGGTTCAATCGTATAAGCATAAGATACAAAGTATAAGGATCCGGTAGTATCACCTTAAACTCCATGTCCGGTGTCGATCCTTTTTCATTCGGTCGCTTCTCGAATACAAGTCTCCTCCCAAGGTTGACCTGCATTCACCAAAAGACAAACAAGAAACTACGAACATGCATATTATATATGAATTAGTCAGTTAGATGTCATAACAAAATGTAAATCAAACATAAATATTTAACACATCATATGGTAGGATGAAAAAAGTACTTCTTTATATTAATCTCAGAAAGTCACTTACAAAATGAGATCGACGATTGCTCCTTGAACCCGGTCCTGGGATCCTCTTCACCAAGCTCCAACTGCTTCCACGTATCCTTCTTCTCTCTATAGAATGCAAATAGGCTTATGAATAAGGAAAAAGGAAAGAATAGGGAATTTTGGCTCAAAACTCACAATGTAGCTGCAAATTATTAGGGCAAAGGGGGGAAATGAAATGGGCAGAGTTTCACTGTTGTTATGTTTATTTTTGGAATGACAACCCAAAACCTCCTTTTATATGAGAAAAGGATGGTTATTTGGTTGGGTGACGAGATATAGGTGGTGTATTAGTTGGGAAACTACCCAATAGCACATAATCTCAACGAATCCATTGCAACTTTTTATTTTTTGCAACTTTTGTGGTTATAAGCGAGCTGTAATGGTGCAGCTAGCATACGTACATGAGAAGTAGTGGTGTAGGGCGCATACATTTTCAAAAATAGTGTTTTTAAGAGTATTTGTTCAGTGTTGGCTTGGAAAAAATAGTAAGTAAGATGGCCTAATGCTAGGTATGCATGTATGGTGCAATTTAGGGTTATAACAATGCACATGCATTAACCCATATTGACTTAGTGTTATCATAGTTATCGCTAAATGTGTTACACAACTTGCAGTTAAGTGTAACATAGGAAATTCAATTGCATGTGGAGTTGACTATGATGAATTTGGCTAAAGTGAATGAGGAAAATGCATTACTACACACCGAATATAATAGAATTGTGCAGGAGTGGGATGAGGGTGCACAAAGACAAGCAAGCTTTCATTAGGTATTACAAGAAGTATATAGAAATATACTAGAAGTGTAAATGGAATAAGTTTCGCCATTGGAAGATAAAGTGATGAATATCAATGAAGTTATTCAGGGCTTGTACACAAATATTGTTGACTTGGAATCTCACACTACCTAAAGTACTCCACCAAAATAAAGAGAGAAAAGGGAGAAAATAGTCATGACCATATTGGAGAGCATTAAGAGTTTGGATGAAGAATGTGTGAAGTTGTATGAATAAAGAACACAAGTATGGACACAGTTCCTAGAGAATGAAAAGCTACAAACATTATACCAGAGGTTACAGACTGCATAGAAGAAGGAACAAAAGATCAAAGATGCAATGAGCACTCTGCCACCCGTAGAGCACATGGTTTAAATAATGGAGAACATGCATCTCCACCAAGAGATAAACCAAATAATATCTGAACAATAGGCTCTTGCGAAAAATATTCAGTCGCTACAGGAAGAATCCTTCTAGGTAACAAGAGAACTTGCAACAGTGCAAAGCATGGTAAAACACGAATCATAAGAATAAAAATAACATTTGAGCAAGTAACGAAAGCAAAGTACACACAATATGCATGAATTTAAGAGTGAACAGAGATAGATAAAAGGATAGGAGAATGAAAAGGTCATGATGTATGAGTGTAGTATGCATATTTTGTAATAGATGATTATGAATAATATAAGAATCAAACTATTGTGGATGTATCCCATCTTGGGTGAACTAGGTTAAATCCTAGTGCATCTGTGTTATGATGTGTTGTGGTGTGTTTAGTTTTTTGTTTATTGCACACATAATTTATGTCTGGTTAATAAGGATATGTTATTTTTTCTGATGTTTTTAAGCAAACAACTTATAATGAACAAATGCTAACTGTAATGGGTATGATGAATGCCTCCCATCCCTTCATGTCTCTAGAAACCTAGTTCCTGCAGATCCCATAGACACCTTGGGTGAGATTTCACCTACTCGCGGGTGATGCCAAAAGGGCCAATATATTAAGGATTTGTTGTTGAATTAATGTTGAACCCTGGGTCTACCCACTACATGCGAACAATATCCCACTGTACTATATTAGTTTAGTATTCAATTTTTTCAATTCATTTTAGTCAAATTTGTGTACTTTTATTTCTTTTATTTTTTGTAAATAAAGTTGGACCATTATCTTAAGTTGTTGAGAAAAAAGGGGATGATTTTTCCTTGCACAAAGATAAGGGGACTTTATTACAAATTTTTATTTTGGACTCCATATCCCAATGGATAAAAGTGACTATTCTAGTGTTCTTAGCACATCACATGGATATGTTGTCATCGTTGGAGCCAATGTTAGTATAGGGTTCAAAAACAAATTGAGACAGTGTTGTTTCATAGGTAGTTCTAGGTTTCGATCTGATATTGTAAGAAATATGGATCACGAGAACCACATAAATGGAGATATCCTAGTTTAACACTCATTTGAACGAATGGAAAAGGTATACAAAGAAGGAATTGGAAAGAAATTATGCAAAAGGAGCTTAAATAAGCCCCTAGGGGATTAAATGGCACACAAGAGATCACATGTGAGTCATAAACGCTTATGTTAGAGACCAATATCTGCCACCAAGGGATAAGGGATAAATCTACAACTCATATTTGAGTGCACTCTACCTCTCCATATCGACGATGTTTAGCACACATTGCATATAGAACTTATGCTTACATTAATAATTTCACATCTCTAGATTGACATTGGCTTCACATGGCTCATTGGTATAGATAAACCACTCATGAGGCCATGGTGTACCACCAAGTGGTATTTTAGAGAGCCATGCATTGTGAGCTTGGTTCAATGCTAACATAGAGAAAATGTGGACCTATCATGAGCTTCCAGATTTCCACCTGGAAATAACATGGCATAATATATGATGAAGGACCATTGCACAGTCATATCAAGCCATGATAGAACCTAGAACAGATTATGGATGGCAGAGAGACACATGGACCAGCCAGAAGAAGTAGACATGTCAACCATGCCACTGGGGCATCGACATGGACTAATGAAAGACTATCACATGTCCAACGTACATGGATGATTTCACTCATGATGTAATCCAATATTTCGCATGACCTTTAACATTGTGAAAAGAAGCCAATATCAAACTGCTACGTGTCCTTCTGTTCACGTGAAAAATGAATTAAAACATGATTTTAACTGATTTTCCCACATGAGAAGAGCCATCGTAAATGTAATACGAATCAGGTAGCACGATTGATTTGTCTCATCTAAGGAAAATCATTGGTAATTATTTTCATTTTAGATACATATGCTAGGGTATTAAATCATTTTCCATCTCTCATGAACTTTAGGTTCTGATCTCAGGTACCAAGATCGGATCTAGTTAATCATGAGCTCTGGAAAATTGAGTTCTTACCAAAACATCACAATTCTATAAGAATGTGTGATATACATAATTCAATAATAATCGAGCATCTCTTATGTATTTGGATGATTCTACCTAAGTTTTGTTTGATGGATCATGACCGACCTGCAGGGGATCCTTCCCCCGATAAATCTTATAGAGCATGTTGGATTCATATGTGTTGGAGTTTCTACCTATTCTCGCAAAGAGGAGTAAGGCCCAATCTTACTTACATTGGTTCAGAAGTAGCAAAAGTAGGTTATCATGTAATCTACCATAAGGTTCAGCTACATTTTATAGACAATATCTAGCCAAGAAATATGATAGAGGACTTAGAGGCTAGATTGATGCTATGACATGCAATGTGGTAATTGGGGTTGAGAGGAAGCAAATATTTTTTTCTCAAACTGACAGTAAGCCTTAATTTTGTAGATTCATAAGGTTCCTAGAAAAGAAAATATATCCTAGGAGTCCTTCCTCATGGAAGGATCTGAGATGAGTCAACTTTGGGGGTAAAAATCCTTCAATCAAAGTACCTTTTACCACAGTAAAAGTGACCATTTCACTTTAGTTGGAATTTCTACTAGAAAGATAAATAAATTCATGAGCTAAATAAACAGTATCGAGAAATTGTTAAGGTGGTTTCAAGAAGAAAGAAGTGGTTTTTGTTGGTTTTATCACTTCAACCTTGCACCCAAAAATTAGCTCAAAATAAAATCACTTTATCTACTAAAAGCACATCTGAGTAATCAACTAAACATGAAATGTAAGAATAAACTAGGAAACCAAAAATATGACACATAAGATACCAATATGTTTGGGTAGATGTACCTGGAAAAACCCTAGAGGTAAAAATAGTGCTGAGAATGATTTTATTAAGATAAAATCAAGGCTACCCTAATAGGCATAATAGCCCACTGAGAGAAATATAACTATAGACAATCCAAGAAGACTTTGATTTGTTGTAGAGCCACAAATACATGCTTTTTAAGGTCTACACAAATTTTGTTTAACAAACCCGTGCATGTACATGATTGTCTTCACTTAGACCCATGTACATATATGAAAAACATGTATGTAAACTTTTGCACGATACTACACTTTCTTGTGACTTCCTTTGAATGAAACTGACCTGCATGATCCCATGTTCTCTCTTCTCCTTGACCTAATTTCTAGATAGAATTCGATCTCCACCTATCCAAGATAATGAATCATAGTCTGTCATGACCCAATACTCTGTGTCGACTCCATCAACACCTATCAAGTAAAAAAGTGTCTTCTTCCTTCACCCTATCCTTACTTTTATAATTGTGAGTTATAATCTATTTCTAATCTCCAAAGTGATTGACGGTTGATATTACTTCTCAGACTCACTTGATATTTAGAAACATGCTAACTACTTTTATCACTTTCCTTAAATAACTCAATTTACTAATTACATAATTAGAAAAAAAATTACCTTAATAATTCCTTTAATTAAAGTAAATTCAAGGATATAAGTATTTGGACGATTTACACACATCTAGACACATAGACCTATGTGAAAATACCTATCCGATGCTACCACTAGCATCAACACTCTGTCATAGAAAGGAAGGTATTATGCACCACTCCAATTCTGTCTCTGAAGAACACAAACTTCCCTTTCTCCAAGGGTTTGGTCAGAATATCTACAACATGCTCATCTGTGGAAATATACTAAAGATTCACTGCTCCCTTATAGATCCTATCTTGAATGAAGTGATATATGATCTTTATATGCTTGTAACTCTCATGGAATAATGTATTCTCTGAGAGTTTTATACTATGATTATCATAGTATATCACTGTAGGTTCCAACTCCTAATCAAATAAACATGTAGGCAACTTGCGATGACAAACAGATTCACAAATCGACATACTCGCTACCATATACTCTACCTCTACTAAAATAAGTGCTACAAAATTCTTCTTCTTTTTGAACCAAGTAATTAGTGTTGATACTAAGATGAAGTAGCACCCAAAGGTGTTCTTTCTGTCTATTGCATCGCTTTCCTAATTTGAGTCTGTATATCCCTACAACTCCACTCCATCTCCTCCAATATACCTCAATCCATACTCCATTGTACCTCTCAAGTACCTAAGAACATGTTTTTCTACGATCCAATGCACTTGCCTCAGCTCCACAATGAACTAACTAAAGGTGTTCATAGTAAAAAACATATCTGGCTCGATGTTGACCAAATACATCAAGGACCCTATCAACTACCTGTATATCCTATGATTCACCAACTATGAATCTGAAGTCATCAACTTATTTATATCGGTAATCATAGGTGTATCCTTCGATATACAATCCTCCATCTTGAACCTCCTCAAGATATCAACTACATATTTCCCTTGTCCAAGGAATATCTCTCTTGATACCTACCATACTTATAACCCTAAGAAATAATGCATTAATCCAATGTCCTTCATCTCGAACTCACTAGCTAAATCCTTTTTTCACCATGCAATAAGATCCTTTTCACCTATGAGAAATAAATCATCAACATACATAACCAAGATGACTAGATCCAACTCAAGTATGAAGCACAAGTTAGGATCTGCCTCACTCTTGGTAAATCCTATTCTCTGCAAGTATCCATCAATCTTGGAATACCATGCTCTAGGTGGTTGTTTGAGTATGTACAAGGATTTCTTAATCCTACACACATGAGACTCCCTCTCATGTACCTCAATTCCTTTAGGTTTCTCTATGTATACTTCCTCCTCAATCATCTCATTGTGAAGAGTTTTTTTTACATCCATCTAATGTATCCTCCACCTCATAATTGAAGCAATATAAATAACATCTTGAATAGAAGCATACTTGGTGAATAGAGAAAACATCTCCTTGTAGTCCACTCCCTCTTTTTGGGAGAACCACCACAAACCTCACTTTGAACTTATCGATGTCAATTTTCACATGCAAATCTATGTGACTAATTTTAGATCTAAAAATTTCTTCCTAGTGATCTAACTATCACTGAACAAATTTACATTGAAATTATTTACTGAAAACATATGCAATGAAAATAACAAGATCATAGATAAATCATCAATACACAAGTGAGAAAATAAATTTTTTCTATAATTGTATCCAATTCTCTAAATCTAAGGACCAAAACCAATCCTCTCAAAGTCACCAAATCTGAGGAAAAAACTAGTTCTCTCAAAATCACCAAATATAAGGACAACCTTGTCCTCCAATATAAAAACAAGAAAATCAAGACTCAACAATATTTTGGAAATATCCTATGCCCACAAATGTTTTGCAGACCACCTGTAACTCCCACTAAGGTCACTTGGTGATATCCTATACATACATGCCCCTACTTATAAGATCTTTTATGGATGTATGCAATTGTTCCTAAATCAACCCATATACATATGCGATTGTTCCCACTCCAACCTGCGTACATGCGAAAAACTGTATGGACACTTCATGCGGCTCACTACACTTTGTAGAATACATTCCTTCTTTAGTTTCCTCTCTCTCCCACATGCGTGGTGTGGTTTTCCATATCATGAAAAGAATATAGAGATTCCTCAACCCTAGGCTAGATTTTTCACCCTAGCAGAATTTCCCTTTGCTGAAATCACCAAGCTTCCTACAACAAGTGAAAAATTACTTATTCTAACTCAATTCTTATATTATTATACAATGAGATGTCACAATGACCTCACTTGTTTATATAGAATCCTTGGGGGTCACCATAGAATCCCATCCACAAGTCAACATCAAATTAGGATTTACTAGTGGGTGTGTATCCCCAAAAAAATCCAACAAATCCCATCACCAAAGCCATGAATCCCCAACTCAAATCCAAGGGGGTTTTCACTAAACCAAAAGGCTATTATGGTTACAAAAAATATTCCCACATGCCTAAAACCTTGGCCTCTTATGGGAATATCTCTTGAACCTACAAAAATAAACACCCCATGTTAGCAAGGGAGGTTTCCCATCCACCATCAACTGTATGTACCTATATTAATAGAAACATCTATCTACCAAATCCAAGGTGGTATGCTTCCTCATATGTACTCCAATAGTCTAGAATGGTTTCTCCCTCTGTCATTACAGAATATGGATTTGTGAACTTGATCACATCTATCTGGATGGCCATATCCTTATGTTGAGCACTCAACACACCCTAAAAATTCTACGTAAAATTTCACTTTTTGGGTACCACTTGATCTTTTGGCATTGTCTGATATGAAAAATGTGTCCTTTGCTTATCATTTTTTGATTCTCATTAAGTCTTTAAAATATTTCTTGGACATGTGAAAATCATTAACTTAAAAGACTAATATCTAAATTAGAGAAATGACAGTCAAAGTTTTCTCGGACGCGCTTAAGGATTTCGGCATCAAGAAGGATTAAGCATGAAAGAAAACGCTAGAGAGAACCAAAGTTTTCGATTCCTAATCTTCATCGGCATTGGTAGACACGGGATTTATTTTGCGACAAGCACCACCAAGAATATCGTCGATGACCGATAAATTCGGCATCGAAGAAAGGTTACATGGATAAGCGCTGAACAAGAAATGAAATAATAATCATCGATCCCCGACTTCCGAAACGTTTTTGGAATCGGGAGATTCGAAGAATGGTAACCCATGAAGAAACAACACACTAGTTTTATTCCTGAAGGTCTATCCCCGATACTCTCCCGACATCAGCAATCGCAATGAAAAGCTCAATTTAGTGCGTTTGACTTAAACAAAGTCTCGAGTCTGATTGTTCCCCATAAGTTAAGTTCTCAATCGTTAGTGCCTTGTATCCCGAGTCAGTGGCACCGCGTCGATACCGAACAATGAGGTCAATCGGTGTCATAATTTTTCTCAGGAGGATACCGATGGAAACATGCATAAGGATATCTTCGATTCTCGAGCTTCCCACTGGGAAGACGACGCGATGGGACATTTTATCTCTGCGATACGCTAGATACGACGCATTTAAAGGTTAATTAATTCTAGAAACTCACACTAGTTTCTAATTTGTGCGTGAATCAAAAAGATCGTTTGAACATGTCGATACAGTGCATTTTCCCCCCTGGGCCTCTGTCGTCAACCCACGTAGAATTTGTTTGTAGAGATTCAACAGTACAGTGTTTTGAATTTCACCCATTACTCATATTAACTGGTTGATACGGTTGGTAGGATCTCTCCCGTTATATTCTCTAAGTCATTGAAAACAGGGTTATTCTGTGCGCGAAGGAATCCGGATCATCCAGAGGAGCAAGTCGACCAGTCTGGGGATAACTTCCAAGGTCCCGTGAGTATAAAAAAAAATGTTTAGCAAGTGTTATAGGTATGTATCGGTCTATGGATGTTTTATGCTTCATTTCATATGTCTTATCCAATGTCACTCTATGCACCTACCTAAATATTGTTTTTGGTTGCAGGAATGATGCCTTCGAAGAATACCACCACCAAGAAATCTCCAAGAGCACCAAATCTATAGGAACCAGAGGTGGGAGAAGGTTCCTCCCCAGTGGTGGTGAGACAATTGGAATTCACTCCAAAACTAGTTCCCATCATCAAAACCGCCACCAAGAAAGATTTTTTTCAAACCTTGGCCTTTGGATACACAGATGCGAACATTGGGACCGAGACAATATTCCTGTGTTGGGAATAAATTTTCAAGAATATTAATTGGGAAGAACTCCCGGAATATACTTCGCACAATGATCTGGATATGAGAAGACTTGACAATGAAGTCCTCTTGAATGTCTGAAAGGCGTACCTACACATGGTGGTGAGCAGGACTCCAGTATTTCCCTACATTGAACTCCTAAAATGGCTTATTGATCACACAAACACACAAAAATGTTTTATTAATGAAAAAAATGACAGGTGTGTCGGGGTTTTCCTTCCATTAGAAGTGCATAATTATTACAAGCTCAAAGAGACGGAAGAGCAGCTGAATACTGATTTTTTTTTGAGCTTCTATGAGAAACATGAAATGAGTAAGGTGATGGCTTCCTGGTGGAGAGAGGATAAAAATTTCACCAATCATACCTCTGGCTGGTACCCGATGACCAACCTTAGAGAGCCTTACATCTATCTAATGTCTATCCTCTGCAGATTGCATGGGGAAAAAGACTGCTCCAGGTTTTCAGAAGCTTGGATGCCTTTGGCGTATACTGTAGCCATTTATGGAATAGGTTTTAACTGGGCTGCAATCATCTCCAAACATCTAAGCACCTACATCTGGCAAGCTCAGATGCCGAAAGAAGGAGAAACCTCATCCTTTTACATAGAATCTTATCTTTTGGACGTCGTCAGTGCAATAAATGATTTCCCTAGAATGAACTTAAGATGGCATACCTCAGATCTCCTAGTCCATGTTTATTTTGGAATCTTGTGGGAGAACAAGTAAAATAAATCCTACTCTCTCATATGCGACTAGTTTATCTCACACATTGATTTGTTGTTGTTTAAGAAATAATTCCCAAGGCTATCCTATGCAACCAAAAAGATTATATCGAAGGTTGGCCATTGGTATCTGGATGAGCGAGATACCTACATCAGGGTTTTTTGGCTCAACCAAAGAACCTCATCTGTTACCTGTATATGTCCTTGATTGACTAATAGTAGGGGAAATCTGTTATCAGAGCATCCTGCAATGTTACAATGCTACTTTGGTAAAGGATAAGAAGTGGGCCTTCATACCCTATGGGTTCCATATTGGTTTCTACATGGTAAAGGACACCGCACATGCCAAGCAATAAGGGTTAAGCCAATTGGAGTTTTGATTCCAGACTGGTATTTTTCACAAACATGACCCCAAGGGTCTGGTATTGAAGAACGCGCAACAAGTATCATCTTGTTGGCCATATGCCCACGACAGGTTTGAGGATGAAATCTTCACTGAAAATTCTCAAGACTGGGAAGAGGTGATGGAAAGGATGGTTGACCCCAAGGCAACCAGATTCAAGGCTATGATTTGGGATGAGCAAGAAATTGTCCTAGAACAAATAGTTCAAGAGACCATCAAGACAAGAGAAGAAATGATATCAGTCGGAGCGGTGGGACCCCCCTAGGGAACCACTAAAATGGCAGGGATTTCCCAGGTAGCCCCAGTACAATCTAGGAATCTCCACGAAGTTCAAGATATATAGGGGATGGGGGGGAATCATGTATCAACAAGACCAATTGTTAATGAAGAGGATTCAGGATAACACGAACCTCATCATAGTGAAAAATCTTCTGACCAAAAGCCCAGAAAAATCCTAGCGGGGGGGAGTGGCCCTAATTTCATAAACCCCAGTAATAACAACGAGTCAAATAACCCTGATTCCATAAGTCCACTGATTGGATCATCGGCAGGTGTGATGATTCAACCAGAGGCAGACCGAGTATCAGTAGGAGCAGGCGCACCTAATCCTTTGAGTGAATTAATAAATATATATAGCGACGATGAGAGCCCAGAGACATCTCTCAGGAACCCTATGCAGATCCAAGAAGAAAAGGGACCTGAGAAGGATGCTTCTCTTGATCCTGAGGCCTAGACCCAGGAAATCCCACGAAAGTAAAAATAAGTCGAAAATGTTCCCAACACAACAAACCCCGAAGCATTGAATACTCGAGCTGATGATCTGAAGGGTAAGTTAGAACCAGACGATCCAAAAGGAGGATCCCCACAAAAGGAAGTATGCGATTTCACTATCGATGAGAAAGTAAGTATTAGGTCTTTTCCCAATGTCTCTATTTCTCTTGATACTCAGATCCCCAATAAGAGATAGGTAGAGGTATGGCCCTCGGAGTACAGTGACAGAGTTCAAGAACACGATCTGGAACAAGTATATACCTCTGGAAATTTGGGAAACAAACTCACATGGGGTGATCAGCCGATTCCCGAACCGATGGACAAGGTGGTCAATATCTATGCGATCTTCTACGATCGAAAGAAGAGGGAAATCATTCAAAGAACCATGAAGAAAGGGAGAATCATGTTGGATCGCCCCGTCCTCATCACCATAGAGAAGGATTTGATAAACACAGAAAATGGCAGAACATATGAGTTCATTGGCGCGGGGAGGGCGATTTCAGATGCCACCATGGACAGAGCTAAACAGGATGAAAAATATTTGGTCGCATCCCTAAAGAAGCTAGAACATTTGCGCCACCTGGATGAATACTATCAGGGCACCACTCAAACTGTGGTTTATCTGAGAAGTGAGTTCGAAGCGGCTTATAACAGGTTCACACACAAGAGACACATGTTCACTACGAAGATAACTGAGCTCCAGGAAGAAACTCTCATGGCGCTCGCAACATGCAAGGATATGGAGAGATGGCATGAAAGGGCATAGCAAGCCGTGGAAAGACTCGAATACATCAATGCAGTCCAACAGGTCCGAGATAAAGAAGAACACGACATCTGGGTGTTGGGAAAAAGTAGTCTTGATCGTATGAAGCAATCAGACGAGTATTGGGCTAAGATGTCTCAGAAACCACACATAGAAATTCAAGAGAAATGGGAAAAATGTGAGAAACATTGGGGTAAAATCAACAAAGAAATGAAGGATATAGGACACCCTGAGTTCAATGACCCCAACAACTTCATCGACTTATGCGACATAGTCAGATCGCATGCCAAGAAGGATTGACTATGGGCCGAATAGCTAGGCAAGGTGACAGATACGATCATAGGACAAGTGCAAAGATTTATGGAACATCCTATGAAGGCTCAAACTGTGCTACAACAGTTAAACACCAGTCTAGTGAAGTACCGAGTGCATGCGGTGGAGATCATAGGATTCTACGCGGCTCCGATGGAGCAACACAGGTTTCCATGGGCCCAAACTTTCGAGGATCTGTTTATCAGTTGGTCAAAGTATGAGGAAAGTCACCCTTTCAAGTGATATCTCGAGTTGACTATTAAAGAAACTGTTAGAAGAGGACGCCATGTGGCGAATTTGTTTTTGTTCAAACTACACTTAGTTGTTATTTTCAGTTGGATTTTATGTTATAAATAACAACATGGACCAATTAGTTAAGGGTCGATGGTTGTTGCAAGAACTCTTTCTTTCTGGTTGTTAACAATTATTTTGAAACTCCCTTTGAATTGAGAAGTCCTTCTCGACTAGAGACAAGTTATTTTTTTCAACTGCGTGTGTGATTGGACGTGGAGAAGAACTATTTCCTATCATGTTTGATGAATGATGTTGTAATGAGTAAGAGAAATTAATTTTGTTGTCAAGTTATCTAGTGCAATGTTTTGTTGTTCTTTTCTTTAATGATGAAGATTAATTGTTTATTTATTATGTGATGAACGATTATGGTAGATGAATTATTTTTCTTTCCATTATATTATTGCATATTTTTTTTCTTTTTGGTAATTAGTATCTTAGACAGTAATTGGATGCTCACATGGTCAATGTATTAGTACTAGGCCTGTGGTGTAAAATTGTTGTCTGGATGCTTGAGCAGTGGGTTATCCCAAGTTTAGCCTCTTCCCCTTAGTTAAGATTAATTCTATTTTGTTTCCAAGTTGGTTTATACCGACTTACATATCATATTGGTCCCACCCAAGAGAAAATACAAAAAATATATAGTCCAAACTGAAGGAAGAGCCTTCACAAGAAAACATAAATCCCATTGATAATTTTGTCAGATCACACGATCTGGAGAACCATTCCACTATTAAGCACTGTAGATTCTAATTGGGCCTCAATGGTGGGTTTCGTTCCTACTATTGAATCAAGGGATTTGAGGCCCATCAACTAAATTGGTGCTAGAAGGAGGGGATGAGAATGAATGGTTGGATATATAGTCTACAGAGTATTTAAAACAACCTATAGATTCAAAACAACCCATATGCATGGCTAGTCATTCCCAAGACAAACCACACACATTGATTACTCATGAAATGAGTAACTCACCCCTGGACAAGGAAGAACCTTTTCACCCTGAAATACCTTACGCTCTTCCTCATGAGGAGGTAAATCAATTCAGAAGAATCACAAGAGCCTACGCTCGACAGATCGATGCGTTTTCCTTGGCTCCCATACTCCCTCGAAGAAAAAAACAAAGAAGACCAATGGTTAGTACTCTTGATGAGGTTTTCCTACACTCGGTAGAAGACTTAATAGATTTTGCAATTATCGAAATCCAAGATCCTCTTGATTTGATACTTGAAACGCCAGTCGACGACGTCTCTAAACCAGACGATTTTTTGGAAGAGGATGAGTTTAACTCAGAGTCTAAATATATGGAAGGAAACAAAGACCATAATGATGAAAGGGGGAACCCAACTCTGAGAAATGAACCCTGGTTGGTGAGAGACGCTTGGCCCTACTATGACTAGTTCATAACCTTCCCGGACATCCAGAGAAATTGCTTCCTAAATTCGATCCTAAAACCTATGGATTGCCTGAAGATCATATGAAGAAATTTATACTAGCGATTAGGCTTATGAATGTCTGACATGAAGATGTAGTATGCAGACTTTTCCCCTATATGTTTGAAAATTCATCTTCCACATGGTACTTCAATCTACTGATAGGATCCATAACCAGCTGGATGAAGTTCCAGAAATATTTTCTAGACAATTTTTCTGAAGAAACTACTACGGGAGATCTAATGGCCGAGTTGTTCGCTGCCACCATGAGTTCAAAAGAAAGGGTCAAAGAATTTAATCAAAGATTCATGACCATTTTGAACAAGTTCCATATCTAAGCTAAGCCAACTCAAGAATTGCAAATCGAAGTTTATGCCAATGCTCTCCTAGCTTCTATTTCCATGTTCGTGAAAAGGGCTGCTAAACGAACCCTATCTGAGAAGTTTGAAGAAGCCAAAATGATAGAATTCTAGATGAAAGGGTGCAAAGAAGGCCAAGTTTCTTTAGTTAAGAAATAAGCTCAACCTCCACCCAGGAGAGGACTCCTTTTGTTTAGACCATCGGGGAAACAAGCAGAATAGACTCCCGACAAGGGTAATGGAGACATAAAATATCTACAATGCATGGTTAAGAAATTATAAAACGAGATCATAGACATGAAGAGAAAAATAGGGGAAGAAAACCAAGGCAAAAGGCCCTATAACCCTTTTTCTAAAAGGAACCCACTATTCAAGGTGATTGAACCTCCCCCAGCTAACATAAATATTGATCTAGGGAATGTAGCATCTGATTCTTTCTGCATGTATCATCAGGAAAACCACTCCGAAAGAGACCGCCCTCAATGGGTGCATGCCATGAATTTGATGGCTAATCGGTTTCTATATGAATTCTCCCTGACCGAAAAATAGAGAATCTTAGTTATGAATATTGTTGACCAGGAAGATATTGATCCACCAAAATATACAACCATGATGATATGGGATCTTGACTTGATCATGCCTTCCGATGACCTGTTTGAGTCTCAAGAACCACCCGTTGAGGTCTTGGTGGTGCAGACGTGCAGTAAAGGTCAACCTGTCTCAAAAGATATCGTTGCTACCCAAAATTTGAGAAATAAGAAAACTCTCGATCACCCGAAAGAACCTTTTTCTCTCTGTAAAAAACCTATAAGCATCCATACCCGAGAATCCCCCAGACTGGGTTACAACATAGTTGAAGATTTGAAGAAGTTAAGGGCTAACATATCAGTCATGGACATATGCAGGGTCCCTTAGCAGAAGGACTTCTTGCTACAAGCTTTAAACTCAGTAGAATACCCTACGAATGGTAATGGTTAGGAAATAAATCAAGCTTCTGCAGACCCAGTAAATAAAACAACTATGAATACTTGTTTAGAAGATAAGAAGAAGAAGCCTTTTGTCCCACCTTTCCTATTATCGTTCAAAATTTTCAACAGGAACCTCCATAATTTTTTGGTAGATTCAGATGCATATTCCAACGTTATTCCCTTGTATATTTGCAAAAAATTAAATGTCATTCCTCTACATAGTGTGAAACATGTGATATAGCTAGATAGGACCCAGGTCAAAGTCATGGGGGAACTTAGAGATGTAATGATCAGAATAACGACTCATCCTAAATTTGTAAAAGTGATTGACATCATCGTAGTAGAAATCCAAGAGGCCTATTGGTTATTACTAAGTCGATATTGGTCTAAGATGTTAAATGGGTACTTTAGCACAGACTAGACACACCTTTGGCTACCACTGAAGGGATACAAGAATATGATCAGAATTGATAGGGAGAGATATCCGAAACATACGGTCACTGATCTAGAAACCGTGAATGAACCCTCATCCACAAATTTACCCGTGTTGGGAAATTATTCCTGTGATTCCCACTTCGGAAACTTTTCCCCTCTCTTATTCATTGTCCCTCTCACTCAAAACTCTGAAATGTTTTTTCAAGAGAAATTGCCAATACCAATAGAAGACACCCTCTTCTGCCAAGACCCTGCGTTAGATATTACAGAAAAAAGAGATAGGAGAGCTAGAAAGTAATAAGGAAGAAGAAAAGTGAGATTTTCATTCACAAATTTGGACCATATACTTTGATGGATCTAAATCGTAGAAGGGATCAGGGGCAGGGTGCATCCTCATTGATCTAAAAGGTAAACGTCATTTCCTATTCTGTAGACTAGAATTCAAATGTACCAATAACATCGCTGAGTATGAAGCTCTAGTAAAAGGGTTAAAGAAATCCATAGACTTGAACATCAAGAAATTGAAAGTTTTCGGGGAATCATAGATTATCATTATAAAAGTAAGAAATACTATACATTGCAATTCCCCGCACTTGAAGAATTATCAGCAGGAAGTGCATAGGTTAATGGAGCATTTTGAATCTTTTAATATTACCGTGATACCCAGAGCAAAGAACATCCTTGATGATTCTCTGGCCATAGCTTCTTCAAGGATGTCACCTCTGGAAGACTATGAATCCTCCCGATTTATTTTGGAACAAATCTACAAACCATCAGTTCCTAACAATATCTCTAATTGGAAAGTATTTGAAGGAGATGAACAGATCATAAGCTTCCTAACTAACCAAGACAATTTCAAATATTTATCCATTCACGATGAAGTATTCTAGGAGCAATCGACAGGAACTGATCCTCAAACAGGCCAACCTATTGAAAGATCAAAATCTCACACCATCCTGAAGGGGATATCTAATCTAGAAAATTTGTTTGACCTGAAAGAACGTTTTAGGGTTTCGAAGAACGCGAAGACCGATAGCTCCTATCCCCTGCATGAAACTATAAATCTAGGAACTCCGGAAAATCCAAAGAATGTGAATATCGACAAGACCATATATAAGGAGGAAATAAAGTCTTATCTCAAACTATTCAGACAATATCAAGATGTCTTTTCTTGGTCCTACCGAGACCTGAAAACCTACGATACCCAGATCATTCAACACACTATACTGTTAAAACCTAAGGTGAAACCTTTCTAATAGAAGCTTCGAAAGTATCACCCATCCCTGGAACCTCTCATGTATTAGGAATTAAAAAAACTTTTAGATGCCAAGATCATTTTCTAGGTGAGGCATTTCGCATGGGTAGAAAATTTGGTTCGTGTGAGGAAAAAGTCTAGAGAAATTCGCTTATGCGTAGATTTTAGAAACCTTAACAGAGCTTCAGAAAAGGACAATTATCCAGTCCCACCAATGGAGAAACTCCTATAGACTGTGTCAGGTTTGGATATTTTCTCTCTATTGGATGACTTCTCAGGTTACAACCAAGTTCTGGTTTCAGAGGAAGATTGGTTGAAGACTACCTTCCGAACCAAGTGGGGAACCTTCGCTTATAAACGCATGCCTTTTGGGTTAATTAACACAGGAGAAACCTTCCAAAGGGCCATGGATGTAGAATTTTTGGGACTAATCAACAAGTGTGTGGTTGTGTATCTGGATGACGTAACTATGTATTCAAAGAATAGAGAAGAACACATCTAACACTTAACTCAGATTTTCGAAATGTGTAGGAAATACAATATATACTTAAATCCAAAGAAAAATATTTTTGGCGTTGAGGAAGGTAAGATGTTAGGTCATATTATATCCAAAGCAGGTATTCGCATAGACACAAAAAGGATTACAACCATAGCTCAACTACTGTTTCCCCATAACAAGAAATCTATGCAGTCCTTTTTCGGGCAAATCAATTTTGTGAGGAAATTCACTCCCAATTTCGAAGAAGTCATCAAACCCTTACAAAAGATGATTCGCAGAGATGTTGAATTTAAGTGGGATGATGAACGAAAGGATGCTTTCAGAAATATTAAAACTGCTATATCCCAGGCCCCTGTGCTATGAAGTCTTGATTTCAATAAGGATTTCTTCCTCTATAGTTTCGCCTCCGACTAGTCGTTAGCTGCAGTATTGACTCAAAAGGATTATGGAAACAATGAGGCTCCAATGTCATTCATGAGAACTAATCTCCAGGGATCCAAACTTAACTATCCTATTGTTGACAAACAATCCTATGCGGTATACAAGGCATTAAAACACTTCAGGTCTTACATCCTCAAGAACCACACTAAAGTGATTGTGCCTCACTTTGCAGTCCGATCCTTGTTTACTCAATAATATATGGGGGAAAGAAGAGGGAAATGGATGGAAGTGGTTCAATAATTTGATCTAGATATAAAACCCACCAAACTGATTAAAGGGGAAAGGGCAAGGGTTGTGCAAACTCACAGCTGAATCCCAGGACCAAGTAAATGAAGATTTTGGATGGGAGGCTAAAATGGAATTATGGTGTGGTGAAGCTTCATACATTTACCAGGGCCAGAGTCTTGGTATGAGAATTTATCTTATCTTCTACACCATGGAACTTGTCCAGAAAATGTCAACCCGAGAGAAAGGAGAGCTCTCAGGTTAAAATCTGCACAATATCGCCTCATAAATTTGGTACTCTTTCAAATTAACTATGATGGGGTATTCTTAAGATGTCTCAAACGTGAAGAGGCAAATAAAGTTCTAAAGGAGCTCCATGATGGCCCTTCCAGTGGACATTTCACAGGAAATACCACCGCTCATAAGATACTGAGAGCTGACTATTATTGGCCCACCTTATTCAGAGACACTCACACCTATGCTAGGAACTATAAAACTTGTCAGATAATCACATGGAGAGACAAGAGAGCAGTAATCCCCCTCCAACCAATGATTGTCTCTAGGCCGTTCGAGCAATGGGGGTTGGATATCATAGGATAAATTACACAAGTTCTTCGAAACAACACAATTATATACTTATTGCCACCGATTATTTCACAAAGTAGGCAGAGTCCATCCCTCTGACTCACATAAATGAGAAGGTGGGGATCTAATTTATAGAACAACAGTTGATCACAAGGTTTGGTGTCCCTTCTATTCTAGTTTTTGATAATGCAACTTAGTTTTCTTCCACTCTATTGACAGAGTTTTCTCTAGACAAAGGAATCATAATTAGGTACTCTGCAAATTATTATCCACAGGGAAATAGTGTGGCAGAATCAACCAATAAGAACCTAGTGAGAATATTAAAAAGGACAATTGCATATAACCAGAGGAATTGGAATAATATACTCCATAACACTCTGTGGGCCGATATAATCACACCCAAGGAAGTTATAGGAAATTCCCCGTACTTCCTATTTTACGGATAGGAATCCATTCTCCCAAATGGGCTCTATCTTTCATCTCTTCAACTAGCCCAAGATTCCAACGGGGAACCCTCATTGATCATACAACAAAGAATTGATACCATGCTCATGCTAGAAGAAGCGAGAAGAAAGGATAAGTCAAAGTTCCTATCTCACCAATAGATAGTGAAAAGATGGTTTGATAAGCATTAATCTAAAGAAAATAATTTTGAAGTAGGAGACATAGTCCTAAAATGTGATAGAGCAAATGAGCGAAAAGGGAAACATTCTAAGTTTCAGAATCTGTGTCTTGGACCTTTCCAGGTGGCTGAGAAGATTGGGGTGGGCACTTATCGGTTAAAAAACCTGAGGGGGGAACATGACGCCCTTCCTGTTACACGAGAATCCCCTTGCGGACAAGTGGATTTCCTCTTGGATACTAGACCCCTATGACCAAGTCAGGAAAGTGCTATTGTGGACATTGACATTCCTTTTCATGAAGCTAAACTATTCAAAGAAGAAGAAGGAAGAAGGGTAAATACCTTTTACCGATGTTTTTCCTTGCTCGATCTAGGCTGATCTTGATCTCCAAGTTCTTCAGAAGGTTATGCAATACAATGAGCAACAACAACGAAACATACTTCCTAATCTACCATGATTATCTTCATAACGGATCTATGAAAGAAACAAGTTCATGAAACGTACACAAACTTTAAAGGAAACAGTGCAAGCATAGATTTATATTAATGAAAACAAAGTGAAATTCTTACAACCATAGATGTAGGTGTAGAATCTTCACCAAGTTCTCTTTGTCTAGACCCTTGCTCAAATAATCCACACAGAGTGATGATGCTTCAATGATATCTCCCTTATGAGATCGTAAGTTTGATGCCCTCGATGTCTCTCCCTTTCACCATGAAGAGGCCTCCTTAAATAGGCTTGGAGAGGCCTAACCACTTAAGATATTCTTGGGATAAGTTGAGGATTCTTCTCCTTTAGTTTTGGATCTTCCCTAAGATCGAGCCTTGACCTCAGATCCAAATCCAACCAACTCCAGATATGAAAGGATTCTTCCCTGATTTCTCTCAACAGTCCAAAATTCACTTAAAATAGGCCAACGCTCCCTCATAATGGGGTATAGAGCATTGTAACGCTCCTCCAAAAGAGGTCACAGAGCGTTGGCACTCCCTGACAGTCTATAGGGGAGTGTTGCCTTCCCAAATTGATTTTTGAGTGGTTGTTTCCATGGAAAAAGACTTGTACTCTCTGTCAAATGATTTCTCCTCTTCGAAACCAATCTTTTGAGGTGTCTTTTGAGTGTTCTTGATAATGTTGTCCGAGACACGACATAGGGAAGATGAAAATATGATTTTTGTGACACTTGCAGACAAAATGTGACACTTGTGACATTGGTACTGACGCCACTAAGACACAATCCTAATGAGTAATTTTGACGTGTAACAAGTTTCCCCCCAAAGTGAGAAGTTAGAAGACAGGAACTGATGACTGAAGTACTTTGTATAATTTTTCGATCAAGGGTATGGACTCAGAGAATTTGGAAGAAGCTGCACACAACCATCAAACAAATATTATGACATGTTTCAAACACAAGGCAGGAATACCTATGTTTGAGTGATAAAGACTTTCAAGGTATGGCTGCCATAAAATACACTGTGGATCCATATTTATATTGAAAAAAAGGTATATCCACTGAAGATACAATGTGGATATATACTCCTATGACCTGAATTGATCATAGCCACGAAGAATACATAGTGGATCTACGAGACAACAAGACATAGCCATAGACCAATACAAAGTGGATCTATGTAACAATATATGTGTCAATATTCAAAAGAAACTCTATCGCAACTTGGGCAAAGTATATGTCAGAGTGATCACTCAACCCAAGGTCTTATTACCGATCTCAATGCGGTACGATTCTAACCTTGTGAATAGATGTTCTCATGTCAAACATGGAAGAAACCACTTGATTACCAGTCGATGAGGTAAATCGTTAACAAGCATGAGGGAAATCACCATTGATGTCAATGATTCCCAAGGTACCCTAGCACATTCTAGCAAATGTGAAAAAATGAGCTAAATTCAAACATCCACGGAATCATCCGATTAGGGGTCAATGATGTAAAGCCATTGTCGGAAGCGAGGAGGCCCGCCATTGAGCCATGCAGGTCCCAAGGTTCTAACTGGCTTCTAAGTCTAATTTTCGAATAATGTGTTGAATTCGATAGAAATAGACTCGTCCCAGGATGGCCTTGATGTATTCCCCATCAACGACACAAAACTGACACTTAGATGTAATTTGGTGGATCAAATGAACATGGATTGACATGGATATTGAAATAGGAAATTTTTGATGGTTGACTCTCGAGGTAGATACTTCCCTTGAACACTGAGGCACAACAACATAAACATGACATGGGCCAAAACATGATGATGCAGTGGATAATGTGACTTTCATCGCGTGACCCAAAGGAGTAAAGAAGCTCAGAGGATTGGTTTAGAGCAGAGGTTCAACGGATGAAAATGTATGCAAAGACTAAGTTTTGTGTTCAAGGGAAACCGTAAGAGTGACTAGTGATGTTTTCAAAAACCGCTTGGCTTTATTCCTTCATATTTTCCCCCATCCAGATAGACGAGTACCTCTTTTTAATTTAATGAGCTCGAGGAGGGTAACACATGCTCGATATAACTCACCTTTGGTAAGTCCCTCTTCCTTGTTTTAATGAACTAGAAGAAGTAAGGGTTTGGTCCCATATGGGCCCTTCAATGTATGATTTTTTAAACGAGTCCAGAAAATGTAAACTCGGTGACTTTTCATGTTTAGAGAGTCTAAAAGGAACTTAAAGATGACTCCAGGGTTGTCCTTTTTTGTAATTTTAGTCTCGCGAGGCCGAAAAAGAGATAAAATACCACTCGAAATATGCACTTTCAAATTGTTTAATGAGTGTGAAAGGAAGCAAGATCACTTGACAATATTTTCATGTTTAGAGAGTCTGAAAAGACATTTAAAGAAGACTCCAGGGGGTTCCTTTTTCATATATCTTTTACGAGTGTGAAAAAGTGATAAACGTATACTCAGTTGCGTTCTCATGTTTTTTATGAGCACAAGAAAGAACAAAGACTAAGCTCGATATTCTGCCCCCAACTTGAAATCTAGTGGCTTAACTCCAGAATGATCATCAAAGTCCGGAGACATGCCCCTCAAGCTTCAATTCATTCACCAGCTTTGAGGTTGTCACCAATTTCGGTACTAGATGGAGAAAAATGATAAGGGTGGATGAAATTAAGGTTCAAATATGAGACCTAATGAAAGACTTGACTCGATGTCTACGAGATCTAGAGAAAGACTCAACCTGACAGGAGAGGTGACTGTTTAATTTTTTAACGAGCTTGACACATGAAAAGAACTATGCTTGAGGCTCTCGGTTGAATCCCTAGATTTCTATTTCATTTTTAACGAGCTTGTTACAGAGAGGAAAAACAATGCTCATAGCTTCTATTTCATTTTTTAACAAGCTTGACACAGAGAAGTGAAACCATGCTCATGAATTTTGTTTCATTTTTTAACAATCTTGCCATAGAGAAGAGAAACTATGTGCGTGGCCTCTTTTTGATTTTTTAACAAGCATGCCATAGAGAAGAGAAACTATGCTCATAGCTTATGTTTCAATTTTTAACAAGATTGTGACAAAGAAGCAAAACTATGCTCGTTGAATCTTCTTGATCATGGCTTCCAAGAGGATAACGCTATGGAAGGACACCATGTCAAGGGACAAAACTCGGTCATGGCTTCCAAGAGATATTCACTGGATGGAAGAAGAATTCTCTGGAAGGAAAACATGTCGAGGGCCATGACAGAGTTAAGGAGATTAGGCTCAAATATCCCTACCGAAGATATCACCATGGCAACTTCCATCTCTAAGTCATCTTCATTGACAACAGAAGGCATGGGAGATAACGCCACATAAATGACCTGTGGCAGGGGTGATACTGATTGCATATAAGACCCGTTTAGGGAGTTCATTGGGTTTATGGTCAAGTTAGGGCCAATAAATGAAATTTGATCAATAGTTACCATTCTTCCATCGTGCGGGAAATGTATCACATGAAAAATAGTGGACACAATAGCTTTCATTCCATAGACATAATCTCACCCAAGGAGTAAATCAAAATCCAAGGGGTCCTGGACTACCATAACATCAATAAAGAAAGTTTTCCCTCCCAAATTTATGGGAAAATAAGGAAGGATCCATAAAGGGTGACTGGTTCTTCTATTAAAAGAGAGAAGAGCCTAGGTAACCGACACAAGTTGAGGATAACCCAAAGCTTACCAATCATTTGAGGACAAAATACTAACATACAAACCTTCATCTATCAGTGTCTGAGGAACAACCTGACCACAAACTTGTACTGTAACCTTGAAAGGAATGTGACAGGGAAGACGAGGTCCAGTTAGAGAACCCCAATTAAAAAGTATGACCTTATTACTTGGAGGGGGTTTCATGGGAGAAATATGAATGCCCCCCAGCATGGTAGATTCTGTATCAACGAGAAAAACATGGGCAAAATCGGGTTTACTCTCTAGAGGGAGAGTAGGGTCAATCAATGATGGGAACATATCGACCATGATGGAACTCTTTAGAGGAAGAGTGGGATTGAATGATGAAGTAATCAGAACAAACACATTGGCACTCCTCAGATGAAGGGTGGGACTAATCGAGGAAGGAACTGGATCAGTCACTTTGACACTCTTCGGAGGAAGAGTGGGATCGACCGATGGAAGAACCGGAGGAACCAATTTGGCACTCTTCAAAAGAGGATTGGGATCGATTGATGGTGGAAACATATCGACCACTTTGGAACTCATCATAGGAGGAGGGGGATTGACCGATGAAGTAACCAGAGAAACCACTTTGGCACTCCTTAATGGAGAAGTGGGATCAACCGATGGCGGAAGCAGATCGACCACTTTGACACTCTTCAGAGGAGGATTGGGATTGACCAATGAAGTAACCAAAGAAACCACTTTGGCACTCCTTAATGGAGGAGTGGGATCGACCGATCACGGAACCGGATCGACCACTTTGGCACTCTTTAGAGGAGGAGTGGGATTGACCGATGAAGTAACCCGAGAAACCACTTTGTCAACTAGTTTAACTAAGGACGTGACCAGATTGACAACATGATCAACCAGACTGACCGTGGATGGAACCAGATTGACCATTCCATCAACTAATGATGGGTTGGGGGAAATATTATGATAACCAGTTGGGAGGTGAATATTTTCCAAAAGAATATAATCCTCATCCATACGAGGAAAAAGGTGAGAATAATGATCACCTTCACATAACATACAAGGAAATTTGAGAATTGTCTTCTTCTTACCAACCTTAACGTCACTAGTTGATGGGATGTCACCAACATGTATAATAGAGGCCGATGATGTGGAGGACCACATTTCTAAGACCTTGGGAAGACCAGGGAAATCCCTTAGAAGGTGGTCACCCTTACAAAGAATGCAAGGGAATATGGGTTTTAGATTCTTCATTTTAATCTTGTTCACCTCATCAACACTCCCAGTACTATTAAAAGTAGTTGGTTTCTTAGATCCAACATCTAACGTAGTTAGAGGCTTGGTATTTTTTGGGTTCTTCTTCTTCTTCTATTTCTGTTTCTTCCTCTTCTGATTAGCCTGGCTACTTGATTTATAGATTTCACTAGGGAAAGAAGGAGAAAAGGAAGGAGACTTAATGGGTAAAGAAGGAGAAAATTTGACATGAGGTTGACGTGTGGGTTGTGTACTATCATCTGAAGTATTAGGTGCAGCTAAAGCGCTAGGAGGATTCGAGATCACCAGAGTGGGGAATAACCAAACCGATAATCCGATGGTGAGTCTCAAAAGACTTAGTGTGGCAATGTACAGAGGACCAAAGTTTCCAAAAGAAGGAAAGGTGAAAGGTTCCTTGGGACAAGGGGTTCCTCCATTAACACTCCCAAGAGTTGATTCCATTAACACTGACTCGACCTAAGGTCCACTAAGTAAAACAAACAACACACGCTATGAATCTAAAATCAAACAATCACACAAAACTTCCCATAATGAAACCACTAGTTGGTGATGAAATCCAACATTGTGAGATCAGTATAGGAAGGGGCGGGGATAGAGTGGGTGGATCAGTTACGTTGGTGACCCACTTAACGGACTTACACCTTGGTACAAGCTTCCATGCAGTAAATGTGGATTTACCATCCAAGGAGCTCGAGTGAGTTTGACCAATGTCTGTTCCAGCTACAGTGAGACTTCCCTTCATCGTCACCTCAGGTAAGACCCTGAAGATTATGGATACTAAGGTCACCAAATCACAGTCATCCCCTAGGCGGGTATAGTCGATAGTCCAGTCTGAACGTATGGGAAGGATAACAAGTCTGAAATCCTTTGAGATAATTGAGGACAAATGGACTGGTATAACTCCAGAGGACCCCGAACGGATTCAGAATTCGCGAAGCACCGAGACCAAATGAATACAGTTGAACCTCAAGAATAACCCCTAATATATTATCTGACTACTATGAATGGTTGAACCACAGAGGGATAATCTGTATAACTCTCCCGAATGCGACCTCATGTGTAACCGCTGTGTGAGAGGGGGATCCCAGAAATCCTATACGACAATTGGATTTTCTCTCCCTATCGCAAGATGCTAATTTTTGTTTGACAACTTTGGAAAGTTATCCTTTCAACCTATTCGAAAGCCCTACACCTTAAGATAATGTAGGTTTTCTAATAGAAAATGTAAAAATGTCTGATGAATTTTAGTTAAGCGCTTGATTTTAAGGTTGTTGTTTACTCAGAGGTGTATTGTTGTCCCTTGACCAAGTTTTGAGGAGCACTTGGTCATATTTGACTGTTTTTGGGACTTCAATAGCTTGTCAAATATGGAGCTCCAGACAAAGCAGAGATCATGGGATCTCGGCCCACTTTCGGGCCCCTTTTTGGGTTTTGGGACAATGTAATGGGAAAGGGATGTCGACCCATGGGTTCGCCAACACTTAGGCCCACTTTTGTATGTATAAATATATGTCTAGGAAAATTAAGTAAGAGGATGGTAGCCTTGATGTATCCCCCATCAACGACATGAAACTGACACAGAGATGTAATTTGGTGGATCAAATAACATGGACTGACATGGGTATTGAAACAAGAAATTTGTGATGGTTGACTCTCGAGGTAGATACTTCCCTTCAACACTGAGGCACAACAGCCAAAACATGACATGGACCAAAACTTGATGATGCAGTGGATACTGTGAATTTCATCGGGTTACGCAAAGGAGTAAAGAAAATTAAAGGATTGGTTCAGTGAAAAGGTTCAACGGATTAAAATGTATGCAAATACTAAGTGTCGTGTTCAAAGGAAACCATAAGAGTGACTGGTGATGTTTTCAAAAACCGCTTGGCTTGCTTCCTTCAATATTTTCCCCCATCTAGATAGACGAGTACCTCTTTTTAATTTAACGAGCTCGAGGAGGGTAACACATGATCGATATAACTCACCTTTGATAAGTCCATATTACTTTATTTAACGAACTGGAAGAAGTAAGGATTCGGTCTCATATGGGCCCTTCAATGTTGATTTTTTAAACGAGTCCAGAGAAGGTAAATTCGGTAATTTTTCATGTTTAGAGAGTCTGAAAGGAACTTAAAGACGACTCCAGGGTTGTCTTTTTTCGTAATTTTAGTCTTGCGAGGTCGGAAAAGAGATAAACTACCACTCAAAAGATGCCCTTTCAAACTATTTAATGAGTGTGAAAGGAAGCAAGATCACTCGACAATATTTTCATGTTTAGAGAGTCTGAAAAGAGATTTAGAGAAGACTCTAGGGGGTTCCTTTTCTGTATATCTTTTACAAGTCCGAAAAAGTAATAAAAGTATACTCGGTTGCATTCTCATGTTTTTTATGAGCGCGAGAAAGAACAAAGACTAAGCTCGATATTCTTCCCCCAGCTTGAAATCTAGTGTCTTAACTCCAGAATGATCATCAAAGGCTGGAGACATGCCCCCCAAGCTTCAATTCATTCACCGACTTTGAGGTTGTCACCAATTTTTGTACTAGATGGAGAAAAAGGATAAGGGTGGATGAAATGAAGGTTCAAGTATCAGACCTAACGAAAGACTCGACTCAACATCTATGAGATTTAGCGAAAGAATCGACCTACCATGAGAGGTGATTGTTTCATTTTTTAACGAGCTTGACACAGGAAAAGAACTATGCTCGAGGCTCTAATTTGAATCCCTAGATTTCTATTTCATTTTTTAACGATCTTGTTACAGAGAGGAAAAACTATGCTCATAGCTTCTGTTTCATTTTTTAACGAGCTTTCCACAGAGAAGAAAAACCATGCTCATGACTTTTGTTTCATTTTCTAACAAGCTTGCCACAGAGAACAGAAACTATGCTCGTGGGCTCTGTTTGATTTTTTAACGAGCATACCATAGAGAAGAGAAAATATGCTCATAGCTTTTGTTTCATTTTTTAATGAGCTTGCGACAAAGAAGCGAAACTATGCTCGTTGAATCTTCTTGATCATGGCTTCCAAGATGATAACGCTCTGGAAGGACACCATGTCAAGGGACAAAACTCGGTCATGGATTCCAAGAGATCTTCATTGGATGGAAGAAGAATGCTCTAGAAGGAACACATGTCGAGGGCCACGACAGGGGTAAGGATATCAAGCTCCAATAGCCCTACCGAATAGATCACCATGTCAACTGCCAGCTCTAAGTCATCTTCATTGACAACAAAAGGCACCGGAGATAACGCCACATAATTGACCTATGGCAGGGGTGATACCGACTACATATAAGACCCGTTTAGGGAGGTCATTGGGTTTATGGTCAAGTTAGGGCTAATAAATGAAATTTGATCAATAGTTACCATTCTTCCATCATGTGGGAATGATATCATAGGAAACATAGTGGACACAATAGCTTTCATGGCATAGAAATAATCTCGCCCAAGGAGTAAATCGAAATCCAAGGGGTCCTGGACTACCATAACATCAATAAAGAAAGTTTTCCCTCCCAAATTTATGAGAAAATAAGGAAGGATCCCTAAAGGGTGACTGGTTCTTCTGTTAAAAGCGAACAAAGTTTGGGTAACCAACACAAGCTGAGGATAACCCAAAGCTTGCCAAGCAATTGAGGGAAAAATACTAACATACGAACCTTCCTCTATCAGTGTCTGAGGAACAAACTGAGCACAAACTTGTACTGTAACCTTGAAAGGAATGTGAGAGGGAAGTCGAGGTCCAGTTAGTGCACCCCCATCAAAAAGGATGGCCTTATTACTTGGAGGGGGTTTTGTGGTAGAAAGATGAATGCCCCCCAACACGGTAGATTATGTATCAACGAGAAAAACATGGGCATAATCGGGTTTACTCTCTAGAGGGAGAGTAGGGTTGATCGATGATGGGATCAGATTGACCACATTGTAACTCTTCAAAGGAAGAGTGGTATTGAATGATGAAGTAACCAGAACAACCACTTTGGCACTCTTCGGATGAAGGGTGGGACTGACCAAGGAAGGAATTGAATCAGTCACTTTGACACTCTTCAGAGGAAGAGTGGGATTGACTGATGGAAGAACCGAAGCAACCAATTTGGCACTCCTCAATGGAGGATTGCGATTGATTAATGGTAAAACCAGATCGACCACTTTGGCACTCGTCAGAGGAGTGGGATTGACCGATGAAGTAACCAGAGAAACCACTTTGGCACTCCTCAATGGAGGAGTGGGATCGACCGATGGTGGAAGTAGATCGACCACTTTGGCACTCTTCAGAGGAGGAGTGGGAATGACTAATGAAGTAACCGGAGAAACCACTTTGTCTCTCCTCAACGAAGTATTGGGATCGACCGATGGAGGAACCAGATCAACCACTTTGGCACTCTTCAGAGGGGGAGTGGGATTGACCGATGAAGTAACTAGAGAAACCACTTTGTCAACTGGTGTAACTAAGGACGTGACTAGATTGACAACATGATCAACCAGACTGACCGAGGATGGAACCAGATTGACCATTCCATGAACTAATGATAGGTTGGGGGAAATATTATGATAACTAGTTGGGAGGTGAATCTTTTCCAAAAGAGAAGAAGCCTCGTCCATACGAGGAAAAAGGTGAGAATAATGATCACCTTCGCATAACATACAAGGAAATTTGAAATTTGTATTCTTCTTACCAACCTTAACGTCACTAGTTGACGGGTTGTCACCAGCATGTATAGTAGAGGCCAATGATGTGTAGGACCACATTTCTAAGACCTTGGGAAGACCAGGGCAGTCCCTTAGAAGGTGGCCACCCTTACAAAGACTGCAAGGGAATTTGGGTTTCATATTCTTCATTTTAATCCTATTCACCTCATCAACACTCCTAGTACTATTAACAGTAGCTGGTTGCTTAGATCCAACATCTAACGTAGTTGGAGGCTTGGTATTTTTCGGTTTCTTTTTCTCTTTCCGTTTCTTCCTCTTTTGATCAGCCTGGCTACTTTATTTAGATATTTCACTAGGCGAAGAAGGAGAAAAGGAAGGAGACTTAATGGGTGAAGAAGGAAAAAATTTGACATGAGGTTGACGTGTGGGTGGTGTACTGAAATCTAAATTATTAGGTGGAGCTGAAGAGCTGGGAGGATTCAAGATCGTCGGACTAGGGAATAACCAAACCGGTAATCCAATGGTGAGTCTCGGAAGACTCAGTGTGTCAATGTACGGAGGACCAAAGTTTTGAAAAGAAGGAAAGGTGAAAGGTTCCTTGGGACAAGGGGTTCCTCCATTGGTACTCCCAGGAGTTGATTCCATTAACACTGACTCGACCTAAGGTACACTAAGTAAAACAAACAACACACGCTATGAATCTAAAAGAAAATAATCAAACAAAACTTCCCACAATGAAACCACTAGTTGGTGATGAAATCCAACATCACGAGATAAATATAGGAAGGGGTGGGGATAGAGTGGGTGGATCAGTTACGTTGTCAACCTGCTTAATGGACTTATGCCTTGGTGCAAGATTCCACATAGTAAATGTGGATTTACCATCCAAGGAGCCCGAGTGAGTTTGACCAATGTCTGTTCCAGGTACTGTGAGACTTCCCTTCACCGTCACCTCGTGTAAGACCTTGAAGATTATGGCTACTAAGGTCACCAGCTCATAATCAACCCCTGGGCAGGTACAATTGACAGTCTAGTCGTAACATATGGGTAGGATAACAAGTCCGAAATCCTTCGAGATAATTGAGGACAAATGGACTGGTAGAACTCCAGAAGACCTCGAACGGATTCAGAATTCATGAAGCACTGAGACCAAATGAATACAATTGAACCTCAAGAATAACCCCCAATATACGATATGACTACTACGAATGGTGGAACCACGGAGGGATAATCTCTGTAACTCTCCCAAATGCAATCTCATGCGTAACCCCTGTGTGAGAGGGGGATCCCAGAAATCCTATATGACAATTGGATTTTCTCTCCATATCGCTAGATGCTAATGTTTGTTTGACAACTTTGGAAAGTTATCCTTTCAACCTATTCCAAAGCCCTACACCTTAAGAAAATGTAGGTTTTCTAACAAAAAATGTAAAAATGTCTATTGAATTTTAGTTAAGCGCTTGATTTTAAGGTTGTTGTTTACTCAGAGGTGTATTGTTGGCCCTTGACCAAGTTTTGAGGAACACTTGGTCATATTTGACCATTTTTGGGACTTCGACAGCCTGTCGAAGATGGAGCACCAGATGAAGCATAGATCATGGTATCTCGGCCCACTTTCGAGCCCCTTTTTGGGTTTTGGGACAATGTAATGGAAAAGTTATGTCGGCCCATGGGTTCACCCACACTTAGGCCCACTTTTGTATGTATAAATAGATGTCTAGGCAAAGAAAGTAAGAGGACGATAGCCTTGATGTATCCCCCATAAACGACATCAAACTGACACAGAGTTGTAATTTGGTGGATCAAATGAACATGGACTGACATGGGTATTGAAATAGGAAATTTGTGATGGTTGACTCTCGAGGCAGATACTTCCCTTGAACACTGAGGCACAACAACAGAAACATAACATGGACCAAAACATGATGATGCAGTGGATACTGTGACTTTCGTTGGGTGACCCAAATGAGTAAAGAAGATCAGAGGATTGGTTTAGTGCAGAGGTTCGACAAATGAAAATGTATGCAAAGACTAAGTGCCGTGTTCAAGGGAAACCGTAAGAGTGACTGGTGATGTTTTCAAAAACTGCTTGGCTTGCTTCCTTCATTATTTTCCCCCATCCAGATAGATGAGTACCTCTTTTTAATTTAACGATCTCGAGGAGGGTAACACATGCTCAATATAACTCACCTTCGATAAGTCCCTCTTCCTTTGTTTAACGAACTGGAAGAAGAAAGGGTTCGGTCCCATATGGGCCCTTCAATGTATGATTTTTTAAACGAGTCCATAGAAGGTAAACTCAGTGGTTTTTCATGTTTATAGAGTCTAAAAGGAACTTAAAGACGACTCCATGGTTGTCCTTTTTCGTAATTTTAGTATCATGAGGCCAAAAAAGAGATGAACTACCACTCGAAAGATTCCTTTTCAAACTGTTTAATGAGTGTGAAAGGAAGCAAGATCACTCGACAATATTTTCATGTTTAGAGAGTCTGAAAAGATCTTTAAAGAAGACTACAGGGGGTTCCTTTTTCGTATAGATTTTACGAGTCCGAAAAAGTGATAAAAGTCTACTCGGTTGCGTTCTCATGTTTTTTATGAGCGTGAGAAAGAACAAAGACTAAGCTCGATATTCTGCCCCCAGCTTGAAAGCTAGTGGCTTAACTCTAGAATGATCATCAAAGGCTGGAGACATGCCCCCCAAGCTTCAATTCATTCACCAACTTTGAGGTTGTCACCAATTTCTGTACTAGATGGAGAAAAAGGATAAGTGTTGATAAAATGAAGGTTCAAATACGAGACCTAATGAAAGACTCGAATTGACATCTACAAGATCTATCAAAAGACTCGACCTGACAGGAGAGGTGACTGTTTCATTTTTTAACGAGCTTGACATAGAAAATGAACTATGCTCGAGGCTCTAGGTTGAATCCCTAGATTTCTATTTCATTTTTTAACGAGCTTTCTACAGAGAGGAAAAACTATGCTCATAGCTTCTATTTCATTTTTTAACGAGCTTGCCACAGAGAAGCGAAACCATGCTCATGATTTTTTTTTCATTTTTTAACAAGCTTTCCACAAAAAAGAGAAACTATGCTCATGGCCTCTGTTTGATTTTTTAACTAACATGCCACAGAGAAGAGAAACAATGCTCATAGCTTTTGTTTCATTTTTTAACGAGCTTGCGAAAAAGAAGCGAAACTATGCTCGTTGAATCTTCTTGATTATGGCTTCCAAGAGGATAACGCTCTGGAAGGACACCATGTCAAGGGACACAACTCGGTCATGGATTCCAAGAAATATTCACTAGATGGAATAAGAATGCTCTGGAAGGAACACATGTCGAGGGCCACGATAGGGGTAAGGATATCATGCTCCAATAGCCCTACCGAAGAGATCACCATGTCAAGTGCCACCTCTAAGTCATGTTCATCGACAAAAGAAGGCATGGGAGATAACACCACATAATTGACCTATGGAAGGGGTGATACCGACTACATATAAGACCCATTTAGGGAGGTCATTGGGTTTATGGTTAATTTAGGGCCAATAAATGAGATTTGATCAATAGTTACCATTCTTCCATCGTGCAGGAGAGATATCACACGAAAAATAGTGGACACAATAACTTTCATGGCATAGACATAATCTTGCCGAAGGAGTAAATCGAAATCCAAGGGGTCCTGGACTACCATAACATCAATAAAGAAAGTTTTCCCTCCCAAATTTATGGGAAAATAAGGAAGGATCCCTAAAGGGTGACTGGTTCTTCTGTTAAAATCGAACAGATTCTGGGTAACCAACACAATTTGAGGATAAACCAAATCTTTCCAAGCAATTGAGGACAATATACTAATAGACAAACCTTCATCTATCAGTGTCTGAGGAACAACCCGACCACAAAATTGTACTGTAACCTTGAAAGGAATGTGAGAGGGAAGATGAGGTCTAGTTAGCACACCCCAATAAAAAAGGATGGCCTTATTACTTGGAGGGGGTTTCGTGGGAGAAAGATGAATGCCCCCCAACATGGTAGATTATGTATCAACGAGAAAAACATTGGCAGAATCAGGTTTACTCTCTAGAGGGAAAGTAGGGTCGATCAATGATGGGATCAGATCGACCACGTTGGAAATATTCAAAGGAAGAGTGGGATTGAACGATGAATTAACTGAAACAACCACTTTGGCACTCTTCGTATGAAGGGTGAGACTGACCTAGGACATAACTGGATCAGTCACTTTGACACTCTTCAGAGGAAGAGTGGGATCAACTGATGGTAGAACCGGAGGAACCAATTTGGTACTCCTCAATGGAGGATTGGGATCGATTGATGGTGGAACCAGATCGACAACTTTGGCACTCGTCAGAGGAGGATTGGGATTGAACGATGAAGTAACCAGAGAAACAACTTTGGCACTCCTCAATGGGGGAGTGGGATCAACCGATGGCGGATGCAGATCGACCACTTTGGCACTCTTCAAAGCAGGAGTGGGATTGAACAATGAAGTAACTGGAGAAACCACTTTGGTACTCCTCAATGGAGGAGTGGGATCGACCAATGGCAGAACCAGATCGACCACTTTGGCACTCTTTAGAGGAGGAGTGGGATCGACCGATGAAGTAATCAGAGAAACCACTTTGTCAACTAGTTTAACTAAGGATGTGACCAGATTGACAACATGATCAACCAGACTGACCAGGGATGGAACCATATTGACCATTCCATCAACTGACAACAAGTTGGGGGAAATATAACAATAACCAGTTGGGAGGTGAAGCTTTTCCGAAAGAGAAAAATCCTCATCCATACGAGGAAAAAGGTGAGAATAACGATCACCTTCGCATAACATAAAAGGAAATTTGACAGTTGTCTTCGTCTTACCAACCTTAACGTCACTAGTTGACAGGATGTCACTAGCATGTATAGCAGAGGCCGATGATGTGGAGGACCACATTTCTAATACCTTGGGAAGACCAGGGAAATCCCTTAGAAGGTGTTCACCCTTACAAAGACAGTAAGGGAATTTGGGTTTCAGATTCTTCATTTTAATATATTTCACCTCATCAACACTCCCAATACTATTAACAGTAGTTGGTGTCTTAGATCCAACATCTGACATAGTTGGAGGCTTGGTCTATTTCAGGGTATTCTTCTTCTTCTCTTTACGTTTCTTCCTCTTCTGATCAGACTGGCTACTTTCTTTAGATCTTTCACTATGAAAATAAGGAGAAAAGGAAGGAGACCTAATGGGTGAAGAAGGTGAAAAGTTGACATGAGCTTGACGTGTGGGTGGTGTACTGAAATCTGAAGTATTAGGTGTAGCTGAAGCGCTGGGAGGATTCGAGATCACCAGAGTGGGGAATAACCAAACTGGTAATCCGATGGTGAGTATCGAAAGACTCAATGTGGCAATGTACGGAGGACCAAAGTTTCCAAAAGAAGGAAAGGTGAAAGGTTCCTCGATACAAGGGGTTCCTGCATTGGTACTCCCAGGAGTTGATGCCATTAACACTAAATCGACCTAAGGTCCACTAAGTAAAACAAACAACACACACTCTGAATCTAAAAGAAAACAATCAAACAAAACTTCCAACAATGAAACCACTAGTTTGTGATGAAATCCAAGATCGTTATATCAATATAAGAAGGGGCATGGATAGAACGGGTGGTTCAGTTACGTTGGCGACCCGCTTAATGGACTTATGCCTTGGTGCAAGCTTCCACACAGTAAATGTGGATTTACCATCCAAGGAGCTCGAGTGAGTTTGACCAATGTCTGTTCCAGGTATAGTGAGACTTCCCTTCACTGTCACCTCGTGTAAGACTCTGAATATTATGGCTACTAAGGTCACCAAATCCCAGTCAGCCCCAGGGAAGGTATAGTCAACAGTCCAGTCCGAATGTATGGGCAGGATAACAAGTCCGAAATACTTCGAAATAATTGAGGACAAATGGACCAGTAGAACTCCAGAGGACGCTGAATGAATTTGGAATTCACGAAGCACCGAGACCAAATGAAGACAATTGAACCTCAAGAATAACCTTGTTGGCCCTTGTCCAAGTTTTTAGGAACACTTGGTCATATTTGACCATTTTTGGAGTTTGATAGCTTGTCAAAGATGGAGCGCAAGGCGAAGCGGAGATTGTGGAATCCTGACCCCTTTCTTGGGTCCATTTTGGGTTTTGGGGGATAATGTAATGGGTATGGGATGTCTTCCCATGGGTTTACCCATGTTTAGGCCTATTTTGTAAAGTATAAATAAGTAGCTAGGCAATGTAAGAGAGAAGAAGATAAGCTAAGTGCTAGTACAGTCTTTGTGTATATTGTGTGACCGACTTGTAGAGCTGAGTGCAAGTGTTGTAAGTGATAAGTGCATAGATTGTAAGAAGGCTATGAGATAGATCTACTCGGGGAAGGAGGATCTTGAGAGGTCCACACAGATCTCCTATCCTTTGCAGAGTACAAGTGTGAGCTATGTGTTGTAACTCAATTGACCTAAGCTAATACAGAAGAAGTAGACTTTTTGGACGTAGCCCCAAGGTGGGGGTGAACCATGGTAACTCTGTGTGTTGTGCTCAGTGCTTAGACCTAATGTGTTGATCTCTTTCCATGTGTTCTGATTGATATGATTATTCTATGTTCTTTTCTATGATATACTTAGATAGATTCACTTTTCTTTGTTCTTGTTAGATGTGTGGGTGTAGATCTGACATATATGAAAGTGTTGAGTGATAGACCTATTTTGTTGTTGCTAAGTGCTAACTTAACTTAGATCTAAGTGAATGTTGCGGTGCTCTGTGACATCTGTGGAGTGCCATGAGGGTTGAATACAAATGAATGACCTATGATAAAATTGATTTCTAAGAGTAAGAATCACAGATCTGTGTCCTAGCTAAGGTTGCAAAAACCTGAGTCTTGCAACCAACCCTGCCTCTACCTCAGGTGAGACTTCATATTCTTCGCAGGTGTTGCCAAAAGGGCTAGTAGTTAGGGTTTTGTTGGTGCGATGTTGAAGCATTGAACCTTGGGTCTTCCCCTTGTGAAAAAAAATGGTTCTGTTGCCGGGACCTGAAAATGTGATTGCTGGGAACTGAGGAAGAAGAAACTTTGTGCAAAAAGAATCTCTGTGAGTAGATCTATTGCCCTATTGCGCAGATATTTACTCGACCTGTGAAGCTTTGTGCCAGGAATAAGGTCAGATATGGAGAAAGGAAGATTAGATCCGAAGAAAATAAGTGAGATATGAATGCTCTGTGCTCTAAGAAAATTAAAAGTGGAAAACTCTAAAAGAAGGAAGTCAGATCTGCAGAAAAGAGGTAAGATCTGTAAGCTCTGTGCCCTAATAAAGGTAAGAATAGTCAAAAGTTCTTAGATCTGGAAGCTTCATTCTCTGTAGAAGTAAGATAAGTGAATTTTTTTTTTGTTTCTAGAGCATAGATCTAAATATGTTTGATAGATTCTGTCCTAGCTTAAAAAATAGGGAAGTAATAGATGAAAGAAAGTTTGATATGAATAAATCTGATAAGTATAATGATAGATATGTTATACCTATGCATAGAAAGAATGTCTAGAATAACAAATGGATGTAGGATCCTAGAAAGAATTTTTTGAAGGCTAACCATTATGATCCTAGCACGCAGTACATGAAGAGTTGGGGATCATTGAAGAGAAAGAGAGGATTAACTCTTTGTTACAGTTGTAGAAGACTAGGTCATCTTGCTAAGGAATGCCCTGGGAGAAAACCTAGTTGCCTTTGTTGTAAGGCTATGGACCATGAAGTACTGGATTTCCCTACAATGATTGCTAGACTTGAAAAGCTAAATATGGAGCAAGAAAACCCTGAAAGAGACCAAGAAACTAAGATTATAGAAGAACCCTAGCAAGAATTAGAGATTATGTTACTGAAAATGAAAGAAACCCTAAATGAACATAAAGGTGCCAGTTTGTCAGAGATCTTGAAAGAAAAGGAGAAAATCGAAGTAAGAATAGGATACTTTGACATCAACTGTGCTCTAGATGAGGGAACACAAATGAACATTATGATAGAAAGTACTTGGGAAACCCTGGGAAGGCCTGCTATGGTTCCTTCACTAGGAAGAATAGGGTTGTTTAAAGGAAAAATGGTAACCTTTTGTGGCAGAATTACCTAGATATCTATGAGTACCCATGGAGCTTCGACAGAGGAAGAGTTCAAAGTCATTAGATTTATTGAGGACCATGCCCCATTTCCATCTTTGTTAGGAAAGATCTGGATTGAAAAAGACCAGATACGGAGAAAAGAAGAAAAGGAAGCCCTAGAACAAAAGAAGCAAGAACTCATGGAATTTATGACTAGAAGGATCACCTACTTGATGGAGGAAAAAGAGAACGGATCTCAAATATTGAACACCAGGGACCTGGGTGTCAAATCTATAAGAGCGTTAGAGGAACCACAGAAGACCGAAATTCCTAATCCATATGAGGAAGGAGTATTATCCTTGGATTTGAAGAAAGAACCTCAGTCACGCGAAGTGCCTATGTCGAGAAACGATAAGACTCATAATGGAAAAAGGATGACCGAGATGAAGCTCACTAGGAAGAAGGCTAGGAAGATAAGTAAAAAGAGAGCTAAGATTGAAAATTTATAGAAGGTTCTGGAGGAAACTTCGCAGAAGGAAAAACCACAAGAATTAAGCTTCGCCGAGATATCAGAACAACAACATATGCCACTTCACCAAGGCGAAGTAATATAACCATTGAAATCCAATATAACCATTCAACTGCTGCTCTGAATGGGTCAAAAAGAATTTATGGCCCACCACTAGACCATTCGACTATGCCATAATGGATAGAACATAAGTTAATGCAGCCTCATACCAGTTGCAAGTAGACCATTGCGAAGTTTCCCTACTTAGTCCGTCGCACCACGCACTGAGAATACTTTTTGCGAAGTGATAATTTGAGCCCGAAACCTAAGATTACTTCACCCTTTGATCATTTCCTAGTTCCCATACCGTTCATTGTAGTCTCTGCATTCATTTCACACCAGAGATAAGTTGACCCAAGCTTGTATGTCGGACGAGCTCAGCACTGCTGAGAAAGTAGTTGAAGAAGTTTTGATTGACTTAATGAATAAGAGAGTCATCTCAGAGCAAAGATTATCTATAGGATTCCAAGCATCGTTAATGAGAGGACCCTAGGCCTCCCCTTCCACTGCTCACACTGGTCCATCTTTGTTGACCGATGAGAAATAGACCAAGCACATGGACGACATCGCAAATGCCAAGCTTATCCCATGCATTCTACGTACTTACTTACCACCTCTAAGAAGTACCATCAACTGTGACAATGTACCTTGCGACTTTGAGTACACTTTGATCACTGCATACCTTCTGAAAGGGGTGCACGTAGTTCATGCTAACCAGGATAAGATTGCAGCACTGAAATTTAGTGATTTTAACCTTGGAGATCGTAAGGTTTACAACATGTTAGCCCCACATAAGTACTTAACCAGGACCAAAGGAAATAATTCTAAGATTTTCCCATAGTCATGGACCCAGAACCTCATGTAGTCCACACTGCTTAATGTAATGAAGATCCTGCACTTTGGCAAACACCATGAAGTCAACGCATGCGTCAAGTTGTTGTTGTCCTGCTACCATGGAGGATACTTATGGTTGGACTACCACATCACTGTGGATCCAACCTTGATCAATTATATCACAGGCCTTAGTATGCAAGGCCTTGACCCACAGGAATTTTACCCTAGAAAGACCTCAGATCAAGCACTAGCAAATAAGATAAAAGAAACTTATGGAAATGTTGAGAAAGGCATGCAAGGCTACAAGGTAGCCTCTATCCAGAGTGGCGCAGTGCGCCTTACCTGTCAGCTGATCATGGGAAAGCTAGTTCACAAGAACAGACCAACACAAGTGATTGGATTTGTAGTCGACCTCACAGGGAAGTGCACCGAGGGACTATAGATGAACTGGGTGCAGTACCTTGTAAACCAGCTAGAGCTTGATTGCAGAGAAGTGCAAGACCATGGGTACGAGTTCCACTTTAGTTGGTTGCTCATCCTAATCTCTTTCATCACCTGGGAGATACCAGAGGGTGCCACTTTTTCAGAGATTGAACCCTTCGAACCACTGGTCGTGAAGTTATGTACGTTGTGGTACTCTGACAACATGAACAAGCAGTGGAAGACCAATGTCATCTTCCACGCTTATTACAACCAATTGAAGAATGCAATCCAGTCTACACCGCACCTCACCCCAAAAACACTTCATAGGTTTAGACCTTTGATCAAATTTAGCGCGGACCGCCACTTCACCTATATCACAGTGCACACTGATGAGCACAAATAGCATCTCTAGTCATACTACAAGTTGACAGAAGAATACTTGGAGCAGATTACCAAGGAATGGTCAGCGGACCTCCTTATTCCAGCGGACCCCGCAGAAATGTCCAACATGGAAAGCCATGAAGCTATGCCAGATACACCTAGACCAAGCAAGATCAAGAAGGATGATGAAGTTCAAGATATCCATAGCACATCCACGAAGACTACTTCAATCTCACCTACGCAGGGAGGCGATGGTGAAGAACTAGGTGGCACAGAGGTTGAGTAAAACAAAGGTGAGGTTACTCTGCCTAGAGAGGAGGAGGATCCCAGTAAGAAAAGGAAGATTACCCCACAAAATCCCTCATCATGAAAGAAAACTAAGGCCACCTAGATTATGTTTAAGACTACCCTCACACCAGACGACCTCGAATTCTTAATCGTTGCACTGAATGATGCTTCATTAGAGATTGCAGAAAAGAGAGAAGCGAAGAAGGAGGAGGTATTCAGCCAAATCAAGAGAGAACTTCAAGAAGTGCAACAGACACTCCAGTCTAGTCAATCATTTTCTAGTGTGCCCTTCGCAATTGGAAAAACAGGGACAGACAATGAGCCCACCCAATTACACCATATCGTTGAGAAAGTCAAATCTCACCTTTGACGAACTCAAGAAGACATAGTGCAAGCCACCCAGGCTTTGATACAAGTAAAGAGTGCACTTGTAGAAAAACAGAGTAAGGAAGAACAAGAAATTATTTTCCTGCAAGAGAAGTGGGATGAGGAAAAAGCACAGTTATAGCAGAGAAAGGACTAGTCCCTAGTAGAGAAACTTGAAGTACAGGAAAGGGTTCACAAAGCACTTTTCTTTGTGATGGTCATAGAATTAAAGATTGAAGAACGTGTCCCATAGCAGGTGGAACAACTTGAAGAAGTAATCTAGTAACTTCACCAGCAAATAAAAAATATGGAACTTTGTACCATGCCTGAGACTCCTCAAGAAATAAGGGATCTAAGGGAGGCAATTGCCCGTAGCACAGTTGGTCGATTAAAATCCTTTTCCTTGGAATGCAAGCATCTAAGCACTAGAAGCGCCCAGACTTATGAGAAACTCACAGAGAATCCAGAGTTGCAGGCATTGGACGCACATCTCCAAGAAGCAAAGCAAAATGAAAACATGTTATAGGTGCAGTTGAAGGCTTTGACCCCAGTCGAAAGAATGAAGAGGTTTGTAGAACAACGCACCGCCCAAAAATAGGTACACACAATGCAAAGTAAAGTGATGGAAGTCTCCCAATGACTTCAACCAATCCAAGAAAAGGAATGCCAACTGTTCACTGAAGTTGAAATCCAGGGAACCGAGATTGAACAGGTTTTCATCACCACATAACAATGCCTAGAAGGGCCAATAAACGACGCAGTGATCTAGGAGTTCACTGAGCAAGAGGTTGTCACATTGCAGTAGGTCAAATTAGTTCGAGCCAAGATCGAGGAATTTGAGGTGGAATTGATCAGACCAGAGTGACTCGGGATGAGTCACAGGTGAGTGTTGGGGGCATGTTGGCCCTTGACCAAGTTTTGAGGAACACTTGGTCATATTTAACCATTTTTGGACTTCGACATCTTGTCAAATATGGAGTGCAATGCGAAGCAGAGATCATGGAAGCTAGACCCCTTTCTTTGGTCCATTTTGGGTTTTTGGGGATAATGTAATGGGTATGGTATGTCATCCCATGGGTTTACCCATGTTTAGGCCTATTTTGTAAAGTATAAATAAGTAGCTATGAAATGTAAGAGAGAAGAAGATAAGCTAAGTGCTAGTAAAGGATTTGTGTATTTTATGTGACCGACTTGAAGAGCTGAGTGCAAGTGTTGTAAGTGCTAAATGCATGGATTGTAAGAAGGCTCTGTGCTAGATCTACTCGAGGAAGGAGGATCTAGTGAGGTGTGCACAGATCTCATGTCCTATGCAGAGTACAAGTCTGAGATGTGTGATATAACCCGATTGACCTAAGATAATAAAGAAGAATAAGACTTTGTGGACGTAGCCCCAGGGTCGGGGTGAACCACAGTAACTCTGTGTGTTGTGCTCAGTGCTTCGACCTAATGTGTTGCGCTTGATATGAGTATGCTATGTGCTTTGCTATGATATACTTAGATAGATTCACTTTGCTTTGTGTTTCTTATATGTGTGGGTGTAGATCTGACATATATGAAAGTGTTGAGTGATAGACCTATTTTTTTGTTGCTAAGTGCTAAAATAACTTAGATCTAAGTGAATGTTGCGCTGCTCTGTGCCATCTATAGAGTGCCATGAGGGTTGAATACGGATGAATTATCTATGCTAAAATTTATTTCTAAGAGTAAGAATCACAGATCTGTCTCCCAGCTAAGGTTGTAGACACCTGATTCTTGCAACCACCCCTGCCTCTACCTCATGTGAGACTTCATCTGCTTCACAGGTGTTGTCGAAAGGGTCGGTAGTTAGGGTTTTGTTGGTGCGTTGTTGAAGTGTTTAACCTTGGGTCCACCCCTTGTGCCAACAAACCCCCAATATACAATCTGACTACTACGAACGGTTGAACCACGGAGGGATAATCTCTATAACTCTAGGTTTTCTCCTGTGCCAACAAATGGTTTTGTTGCCGGGACCCAAAACTATGATTGTTGGGAACTGAGAAAGAAGAATCTTTGGACAAAGATTCATCTTGAGTCTTTGGAATCTCTGTGCTAAAGAAGGAAGGACAGATCTGAAGAAAAGAAGTTAGATATGAATGCTTTGTGCTCTAAGAAAGGTTAAAGTGGAAGCTTCTAAAGAAAAGAGGTCATATCTACAGAAAGAGGTAAGATATGTAAGCTCTGTGCTCTGATAGAGGTAAGAACAACTAAAAGGTTTTCGATATGGAATCTTTATGCTCTGTAAAAGTAATATAAGTGAAAAATTTTGTTTCTAAAATATGGATCTAGGTATGCTTGATAGAGTCTATCCTAGCTTGAAAACTAGGGCATTGTTAGATGAAAGAAGGTTTGATATGAATAGATCTGATAATAATAATGATAAATATGTTATACCTATGCATAGAAAGAATGTTTGGACTAACCAATGGATGCAGGATTCTAGAAAGAATTTTTTGCAGGCTAGCTACCATGATCCTAGTGCATAGTACAAAAGAGGCTAGGGATCATTTACAAGAAAGAGAGGATTAACCCTATGTTACAGTTGCATAAAACTAGGCCATCTAGCTAATGAATGCCTGAGTGGAAGACAAAGTTGTCTATGTTGCAAAGCTTTGGACCATGAAGTGTTGGATTTCCCTAGAATGATTGCTAAGCTTGAAAGAATGAATCTGAATTAAGAAAACCCTAAGAAAGCTATATAAATAGCTGAATCTCAAAAAGAATCCGAGAAAGTATTACTACTAATGAAGGAGACCCTAAATGAGCACCAACATTTTAGGTTATCAGAGATCTTTAAAGAAAAAGAATGCATCAAAGTAAGAATAGTAGCTTTTGATATAGACTGTGTTCTTGATGAAGAAACACCAGTGAACATCATGCCAGAGAGAACTTGGGAAGCTATAGGAAGACCTGTTATGATCCCTTCACTAAGAGGAATAGGGATATTTAGAGAAAAGTTGGTGACCCTACGTGTAAAGCTCACTCAGATATCTATGAATTCTAATGGAACTTCGATAGAAGAAGATTTTGAGATTATAAATTTTATTGAGGACAACGCCCTGTTTACTATGTTACTTGGAAAGCCTTGGATTAAGAGAGATCAATCCAGAAATAAAGAAGAAGAAAAAAATTTAGAACAACAGAGACAAGAGTTAATAGATTTCATGACCAGAAGGATTGCGCAGTTGATTAAATAATAGTAGAACAGATCAAAGCCACTTATCATTAGAGGCTTAGATGTCGAAGATGAAAGAATGTCAAAAGGCTCACAGAAGACCGAAGCACATGTCCCAGAAAAAGAAGAATTTTTACCCTTGGGTCTTAGGAGAGAATATTAGCAGCGTGAAGTACCTATGTTCAAGGAAAATAATAATCAAAATGGGAAAAGAATCCCCGAGATGAAGCTCACTGAAAAAAAGGATAGGACACTAAGTAAAAGGAGAGCTAAGATCGACAGACTACAGAATAATTCAAAGGGAACCTCACATAATGGGGAACTTGCAGAAATTGAACTTCATCTAGATATTAGACCAACGACATAGGCCACTTTGTCAAGGCGAAGTAATATAGTCGTTGGAAGATTATATAACCATTCAAATGCCTCTATGAACAAGTTGAAAAACATTGATGGTTCACCACTAGACCATCAGACCGCACCATAACGAATAGAACATGAGTTAATGGTGCCTCATACCCGTGGAAAGTAGACTGTTGCTAACTTTCTTGCTTAGTCCGCCGTGCCACGCACCGAGAATAGATTTTTCTAACTAAGAAATTGAGCCCATAGCCTGAGATTATTTTGCGTTGTGATCATCGCCTTGTTCCTATACCCTCCACTACAGTTTTTGAGTCCAGTTCACACCCAATCTAATTGTCCCTAAGCTTGTATGTCGGATGAGCTCAACGCAGTAGAGAAAGCAATTGAAGAAGTTCTGGTTGACTTAATGACTGAGAGAGTCATGTCAGAAAGAAGGATGTCTTCAGGTGTGCAAGCATCATCAATAAGAGGATTCCAAGCTTCTCCCTCATCTACTCATGGAGCAGGGCCTTCCCGAACCATGACAGAGACAAGAACAAAGCACAAAGATGACATTACGAACACCAAGATTATTCCACACATTCTTCCAACTTACATACCACCTCTGAGTGGTGGGATTAACCACGACAATGTACCCAAGGACTTTGAGTATACTTTGGTCACTACGTACCTTATGAAAGGGGTGCGCACAGTTTGAGACGATCAAGACAAGCTCACAATGTTGAAGTTTAGTGACTTCAACCTCGACGATAGGAAAGTCTACAGTATGCTTGCCCCACACAAGTATCTAATGAAGATGAAGGTAAAGAACTCAAATATTGTCCCACAATCTTGGGCTAAAAACCTCACGTAGTCTACATTGCTGAATGTTATGAAGATCCCGCACTTTGGTAGACACCAGGTGGTGAATGTGTGTGTAAAGTTGCTTCTATATTGTTATCACGGAGGATACCTATGCCTAAACTGACGCATCACTGTGGATTTGACCTTGATTAATTGGATCACAAGGCTTAGCATGCAAGGCCCTGACCCAAAGGAGTTCTACCCTGGCAAGACCTCCAAGTGAGCATTAGCGTAGAGAATTAAGGAAACCTATGGTGATGTCAAGAAGGGAATGCGAGGCTACAAGGTAGACTTTATCCAGAGTGGTGCAGTGTGCCTTTCCTGTCAGCTGATCGCAGGCAAGTTAGTTCGTAAGAATAGACCAACTCAAGTGACTAGATTTGTGGTTGACCTCGTAGGGAAGTGCGCAGAGGGATTACAGGTGAACTGGGTGCAATACCTTGTCAACCAAATAGAGATTGATTGCAGAGAAGAGAAATACCAAGGGTATGAATTCCACTATAGTTGGCTTCTTATACTGATCGCTTTCATTTCCTAGGAGCTACCAGAAGGTGCCACTTTCCTGGATATAGAACCCTTTGAACCACTAACCATGAAGTTTTGTACGCTATGGTATTCCAGCAACATGAGAAAATAGTGGAAATGCAATGTTATCTTCCATGCCTACTACAACTAGTTGAAGATCATAATCCAGTCTACACCATGCATCACCCCGAACACACTTTACAGGTTTAGACCCTTGATGAAGTTCAACGCGGACCACCACTTCACCTACATTATAGCGCATGTTGATGAGCATAAACAATAACTCTAGTCATATTATAGATTGATAGAATATGACTTGGAGGATATTACCAAGGAATAGTCGGCATACCTCCTTGTTCCAGCGGACCCCACAGAGATTTTCGATATGGATAGTCCTGAAACTATGCCGAACACACCTGGACCAAGTAAAATGAAGAAAAATGACGAAGTACATGATGTCCATAGCACATCGGTGGAGACATATTTAACCTCACCTGAGCAGGGAGATGATGGTGGAGAGCTAGGTGGCACGAAAGTCGAGCAAAACAAAGGCGAAGTTACTCCACCTAGAGACGAAGAGGATCCAACTAAGAAAAGGAAGGTTACCCCGCCAAAGCCTTCATCCTGAAAGAAAGCCAGAGCCACTAGGTCTACATTTAAGACTACCCTCACCTCACATGACTACGACTTATTAGTTGCTGCGTTGAATAATGCTTCATTGGAGATCGTGAAAAATCAAAAAGTGAAGAAGGAGGAGGTATTCAGCCGAATCAAGGGTGAACTTCGAGAAGCGAAGCAAGCACTACAATCCAACCACACAGCTTCTATTGCACCCTCGACAAGTGGAACAAAAGAACCAGGAGATGAGCCAACCCAATTGCACTAGATCGCCAATAAAGTTGAAGCTCACCTTCAACGAGCTCAGGAAGAGACAACACAATCTACCCAAGATTTGGCACAGGCACAGAAAGATATTCTAGAATAGTGCAGTAATACAGAACAAGAAAAAGTAGCTCTTCAAGAAAAGTGGGAGGAAGAGAAAGTAGCGCTACAACAAGATAGGGAACAGTTTCTCACAGAGCAACTCAAAGGATAGGAACGTGTTCATAGAGCACTTCTCTCTATGACAATCATCAAAGTCCAGATAGAAGAATGAGTTCCACAATAGGTGGCACAACTAGAAGGAGTGATCCAATAACTTCAGCAATGCATCGCAGACCTAGAACTTCACACTATCCCTGAGACACCTCAATAAATAAGAGATCTAAGAGAGGCCACTGCCCGAAGCGCAATTGACCGACTAAAATCCTTTTCCTTGGAATACAAGCATCTGATCTCCAGAATCACCTAGACGTATGAAATCCTCACAGAAAATCCAGAATTATAGGTGTTAGAGTCGCAGCTCCAACACGCACAACAGTAGGCAGACACGTTACAAGCGCAGCTAAATGCCTTGTCACTAGTTGAGAGAATGAAGATGTTTCCAGAGCAACGAACGACCCGTAGAAAGTATGCACACTCCAGAGTAAAGTAATGGAAGTCTTTCAATGGCTTCAACTAGTGAAAGAAAAGACATGCCAATTATTCACTGAACTTGAAAGACAAAGAGTAGAACTTGAACAGGTTGTGAGTACAACACAACAACGCCTCGAAGGACCAGTCAATGATGCACTTATTTAGGAGTTCACTGAGAAAGAAGCAGTAGCACTGCAACAGATCAAAGTAGCTTGAGCCAAGCTCGAGGCATTTGAAGTAGAATTTCTCAGACCAAAGTGACTCAGGATGAGTCACAGGTGAGTCTTGGGGGCCTGTTGGCGCTTGACCAAGTTTTGAGGAACAGTTGGTCATATTTGACCATTTTTGGGACTTCGACAGCCTGTCGAATATGGAGTGCCAGACAAATCAAAGATCATGGGATCTCGGCCCACTTTTGGGCCCCTTTTTGGGTTTTGGGACAATGTAATGGGAAAGGGATGTCAGCCCGTGGGTTCACCCACGCTTAGGCCCACTTTTGTATGTATAAATAGATGTCTAGGAAAAGTAAGTAAGAGGATGGTAGCCTATCTATGTGATGTAAGCTAAGTGATAGTAGTGCTTTGTGCATGACTGTATAAGGGTTAAAAATCTAAGTGAAAGTTATTATAGAGATTATAGAAGACTTTGTGCTACAACGTAAGGAAGATGGATCTAGCGAGCTGTGCAGATATTTGGTCATGTGCGTAGAAGGTTTTTTGGTGACTGTGTGTTGTAACCGATTGAAGAAATTAATATAGAAGAAGATTTGGTGGATGTAGCCCCAGGGTGGGGGTGAACCATGTACATGTTGTGTTGCTCTGCTTTGTGTGATGTATCGATGTGTTTCTATGTGATGAATGTTAGATAGGCCTGATGTTGCTTTGTGCCTAATCATGTGAATGAATGCTAGATATGACCTATATGGATGTGCTTAGTGCTTGAATCTGCTAGATCTAATGTGTTCCTTTTATGTTAAGTGTCATTAGATGATGGATCTGCTTGCACACTGCGATACTCTATAATTAGGGTACATCTGGGCTGTTACTAAGAACTGAATATTGATGAAGATTAAATGCTAAATTCTCTGTTAAGTGTTAGAATCATAGATCCATGTCCCAAATAAGGTTGCAAACATCTGAGTCCTGCAACCACCCCTTACTCTACCTCAGGGGAGACTTCATCTTCTTCGTAGGTGTTTCCGAAAGGACCGGTAGTTAGAGTTTTGTTGGTGCGATGTTGTAGCATTGAACCCTGGGTCTGCCCCTGTGCCAACATGTATGAGAGTGAAAACTGATGATATCATGACTCAATTCCCAAAACATGCATAAGAAATGATAAGCAATCTTTTCTTTCAATGAATGTCTATTTAAGGGAAGGAGAAGGATTTTCCTTTCAGTCTCAAACACTAAGATGCAATTACCTCATGCAATAGTCCTGAATCAAAAATCTGATACAATGCTAAAATGTTTACATGTGACTGATAATCATTTTGATGTAAAGCTTCCTATGTTAATCAAAATTCAAGATCTATGAGATTTAGGCAACCTGGATGCAAACTTCACATAAACAAAAATATACACTCGTTGTGATCAAACAAGAAAAAATAAAACCAAATTCAGACAGGAGGAAATGCTTGGAGAAAAGACCTCAAAGATCAAAGTGAAATAGTGAAAATATCTTTCAATTTCCTTACACCAACTTTTAGTCAATTAGACAAGTGAGAAAGCAGTAGATCGACTCCAAATATCAGGGAAACAGAGTGACTCAAAGCAAGGAAAATGGATGTCAAAAATCCAAACAAAACATCATTAATCCTTAGAAATCAAATAATTGGAGGCTAAACAAGGACACACTAAGATAGCATAAATCCTAAGCAGATGAATCAACAAAAAAAAGATTGAGAAAAACTACTCACAAGAATATTTTTTCAAAAAAAGGGGAAGCACTCTTGTGTCAAGGGTACCGAAGCGTTGCAACGCTCCGTGGGAGCCTAGAAGGGAGTTCCAATGCCCTAGTGGTAAAGGAAGTGGAGCACTGGCCTCTCAGAACTCAAATTTTTGCCCATACATAAAAACAAACTCAGGAAAAATGCAAAAATTCAGTGTGTAAGATGAATCCAAGAGCCAACAACACATCTAAGGATCAGAGACACAACATGCATAAGATTGAAAAATGAGCAAATGCCAAAACAAGACCTAGAAAAGGAATAAAAAATCAATGTCCCTCCTGAGTGGAGTCACCAATTCCTGTAACAGGAGAATCCCCCTGCAGACAAGTGGATTTCCTCTTAGATACTAGACCCCTATGACTAAGACAGAAAAGTGCTATTGTGGACACTGACATTCCTTTTCATGAAGCTAAACTATTCAAAGAAGAAGAAGGAAGAAGGGTAAATACCTTTTACTGACGTTTGTCCTTGCTTGATCCAGGTTGATCTTGATCTCCAAGTTTTTAAGAAGGTCCTGCAATACAATGAGCAACAACAATGAAACATACCTCCTACTCTACCATGATTAGCTTCGTAATGGATCTATAAAAGAAACGTGTTCATGAAATGTACACAAAATTTAAAGGAAACATGCCAAGCATAGATTTATATTAATGAAAACAAAGTGAAATGCTTATGGCCATAGATGTAGGTGCAGAAGCTTCACCAAGCTTTCTTTGTCTAGACCCTTGCTCAAATAATCCACACATAATGATGATGCTTCAATGCTATCTCCCTTATGAGATCATAATTTTGATGCCATCAATATCTCTCCCTTTCACCATGAAGAGGCCTCCTTGTATAGGCTTGGAGAGGCCTAACCACTTAAAAGATTCTTGGGATAAGTTGATGATTCTTATCCTCTAGTTATGAATATTCCCTAAGATCGAGCCTTGACCTCAGATCTGAATCCAACCAACTCCATATATGAAGGGATTCTTCCCTGATTTCTCTCAATAGTCCAAAATTCACTCAAAAATGGCCAGTGCTCCCTCAGAATGGGGCACAGAGCATTGCAACGCTCCCCCAAAAGAGGTCACAGAGCGTTGGCACTCCCTAACAATGTATAGGGAAGCGTTGCCTTCCAAAATTGATTTTTGAGTGGTTGTTTCCATGGAAAAGTACTTTTACTCTCTATCAAATGATTTCTCCTCTTCAAGACCAATCTTTTGAGGTGTCTTTAGAGTGTTCTTGATAATGTCGTCCGAGACACGACATAGGCAAGATGACAGTATGATTTTTGTGACACTTGTGGCCAAAACGTGACACTTGAGACATTGGTAATGATGACACTAAGCCATCATACTAATGAGTGATTTTTATGTGTAACACTCCTAGTAAATGGCCAAGCCCTCAAACAATATTTCCAATACTAAAAAATATACAAAATTAAAAAAAAAAAAAGTATCTTGTTTTAGTGTTTTCATGATTGCTAAATACATTTTTGTTTTCTTTTTTGTTTCTGTATTTTAGCTCTTTTGAAAGTTTTGTTTAGCAAAATAATGGTTGACCTTAATTCGTGCGACATAATGAACTCTTTTCCGAACTCATCGCTCACATACAACACAAGAAGCATCGAGGAACTTGTGGTTTCTTTGAGGAGCCCTCCATCTAACCCGCGCAAATGAACAAATTCGAAGAAATTCTAGAAGTGTCTACCTAGTGGTTTGGTAAGACCTTAAGGGTAAGAAGGAAATATGGAAAGGACTACATGAACCCAAATAGAAATATAGAAAAGGGTCCACCTAACCATCTCAATTTGAGAAATAAACATACATCATCCTCTCTCAATTGCTTAGGGTATCATGCCGAAATAGAATGGACATTATCAAAAGAGTGATTAGTAGGAGAGGGTATGCAGATATCTCCGTTGGGGCTATGGACGCTCGCTAGTAGCAGAGAAAGGTTTATGATGTTGGGGTGACTTCGTCGGGGCTATGGATGCTCACTGGCAGTGGAGAAACACCAAAGAGAATGCGTAAAGGTAACTAAGGGCTTCATGCCAATGATTGCTTTTCTAGAATTTTTTAAAAGGGGGGCATAAGTCAGGGTTACATGAAATGAAGGAGGAATAAAGGTCAAAAACCCATGGGTAGACCCAGGAGCATCAACTGAAGGATTTCATTTTGAAAAGGTAAAAGAGGCTCTGATTTAAAACCAAGAAAGTTTCTCCACCAGCTTTCATACCAGCTGAGTATGAAGGAAGAACAAAGATTCTTCTTTCACCCAGTGAATCACCATTTATTGAGCACTCAACACACCCTAAAAATTATACATAAAATTTCACTTTTTGGGTACCACTTGATCTTTTGGCAATGTCTGATATGAAAAATGTTTCCTTTGCTTATGATTTTTTGATTCTCATTAAGTCTTTAAAAGCTTGTTTGGACATGTGAAAATAATTAACTTAAAAGACTAATATCTAAATTAGAGAAATGACATTCAAAGTTTTCCCAGATGCGCTTAAGGATTTCATCATCGGGATGGATTAAGAGTCAAAGAAAAAACTAGAGAGAAGCAAAGTTGTCGAGTCCCCATCTTTGTCAGTGTCGGAAGACACGAAATTTCTTTTGTGACAAGCACGACTAAGAATATCATCGATGACCAATCAATTCGACATCGACGAAAGGTTAGAAGGATAAGCGTTGAACAAGAAATGAAACAATAATCGTCGATCATCGAATTCCAAAATGTTTTCGGACTCAGGAGATTCGAAGAACGATAACCCACGAAGAAACTACGCGCTAGTTTTATTCCCGAAGGCCGATCCCCGATACACTCACGACATCGACAGTCACAGTGACAAGATTAGTTTAGTGTGTTTGACTTAAACAAAGTCCCGATTCTGACCATTCCCCATAAGTTAATTTCCCGTTCGTTAGTACCCTATATCCCAATTCAGTGGCACTGCGTCGATACTGTATGATGAAGTGAATCAGCGTCATAATTTTTCTCAGGAGGATACCGATGGAAACATGCATAATAATATCACCGATTCTCGAGCTGCCCACTAAGAAGACAAAGGGATGGGATGTTTTAGCTTTGAGATACGTTAGATATGGTGCATTTAAGGGTTAATTAATTCTAGAATC
>ML805702.1:174907-193873 GCA_009831015.1 Picea engelmannii
CATAGAATTTATTTGCAAATATTTGGTGGTACATTGGTTTGAATTTCACCTATTACTTGTATTAAATGGTTGATATGACTGGTAGGATCTCTCCCATTATATTCTCTAAGTCATTGAAAATAGGGTTATTTTGTGCACGAAGGAATCTGGATCATCCAGAGGAGCAAAACGAGCAGTCCAGAGATAACTTCCAAGGTCCAGTGAGTATAAAAACAACAGTTTAGCAAGCGTTACAGGTATGTACCGGTCTATGGATGAATTATGCTTCATTTCATATGTCTTATCCAATTTCACTCTGTGCACCTGCCTAAAGATTATTTTCAGTTGCAAGAATGATGGCTCTGAAGAATCCTACCACCAGGAAATCTCCAAGAGAACCAAAGCTACAACAACTAGAGGTGGGAGAAGTTTCCTCCCCAGCGGTGGAAATACAATTGGAATTCGTTCCAAAACCCGTTCCCATCATCAAAATCACCACCAAGAAATCTTTCGTTCAACCCCCGACCTTTAGAGACATAGAGGTGAACATTGGGACCAAGAAAATATTCCCGCGTTGGGAAGAAATTTTCAATAAGATTAAGCGGGAAGAACTCCCTGAATATTCCCTGCACAATGATCCTCATACGAGAAGACTTGACGATGAAGTCCTCTTGAATGTTCGAAAGGCATACCTACACATAGTTGTTGTGAGGGAAATCTCCTTGCAGACTAGCAAATAGGGTTATACTTTGCATGGAGATATGACCAAGAGAAAATCTACTTTCTAACTTCGTCCCCAGACTTAAATCCCATTTCTTTTCAGTAAATACATGGCCAGATCAACCTACCTTGTTCCAGGTGTTCGATGTCGATCCTCTTTCACACTTGATCACTTGTTCACAGTTCTCCTTCCAAAGCTGACCTGCATACAATACAAACAACAACTACACATGCATCTTACCTATAGACTAACGGGTTAGAGATTCAAACATGTACTTAACAAACTATGAATAACTCATGAATTGGGACGGGAAAAGCATTTTCTTTATTACTTTGAATGAGTAAACTTACAAAAAGTCGAGACCGGCCACCGCTCCGCGAACCTGATCCTGGGCTCCTCTTCAACTGTCCTCCAACTTCTTTGCTTTGTATCTCTTCTGGCACAAGAATGGCTAAAGGGTTGGGACAATAGGAATATGCAAATGGGCAGAGTTTATTTTCTATATTTTTCCTCCTCTAAATGGGACCCCTAGCCCTTCTTTTATAGGCTAGAAGAAGCTAGGTATTTGGACGAACCCTCGGCCATGCATGGCCGAGAGTTTCAGTTAACTCACCCAGATCTATGTGTTCCATCGACAACTTTCCTTTTTTCATGCTTTTGTCGGTCCACACAGGCTGTTTTAGGTCAGCTAGCGTGTACACACATGCAGTAATGGAGTAGGGCACATGGGCCCTTATAAAAGAGGTTTTTTAAAGAGTTTCTCAACAATGCTTTGGCAAAGAAGGGATCTGAGATGGCCTGATGCCAGGTAAGTATGTATGGTGCAATTTAGGGTTATAACAGATGCACCCTAATGTGTGAGGTCAGAAGATCATCTAATGGCTGAAATACATTACCAATCTTTACTGATGTGTCGAACGATTGAGCCCAAGGATCAGGAATGGGGAGGCGTCATCTGCAAAATAACAAATGTCTCACCGAGGCGGGCATACCCATGCTCAAGATAAAATAGAATTATGGCTACCAATCAAATACATTGTAGATCCATGTCATATAACTATATAAAGAGTAGCCACAAACAATACACAACGGAGCTACATCTCGAAATCCAAAAGATATACATATAGAGTATCCATCTTCTAGAAGTTGATACGGCCTGATGGATGGAGATGAGGTCTTCAGAGCTCGAGCAACTACTTCAAAATCTTCAAAAATTGGGTAGGAGTGTAATATGAGTGTACGAATGCACTACCCAGAGGTCTTAGACAGCTCGTCGGTCATGGGCTTGATGATCAGACTGAAGGCTTCATTGATTTTAAACAAGGACTTGATTGGACATTCAGGATGGTCGGGTATGAGGGCAAGAGACAAATTGTAGAGGGGCCGACTCAGGCTTGGTGACAAACTTCCCTTGGACAATAGCATGACAAATGATGAGACTCAGGTAGCATGGCATTAATCATAAGTCTATGAAGCAGTAGACAATGCAAACTCTCCATATGTTTGGAAGTATAACCAAACGACAGGGATGATTTTAGGGGCCAAATTTCGCTCATGGGCTAATTTTCCATGGTTTTTCCAAAAATGAGATTCGTTATTTTAAAAATGATTCATCCAAATTCTATAGGATAAAATTATTTTACCTTAAAAATCGCCAAAATTTTATAAAAACTATATAAAATACTTAGAAATTTGAATACTTTTTAAAAAATATCACCAAACATTTATAGTTGACATATGAAGGATTAGAAATATTCGCCAAGGTTTCTACATTTTAAAATAAATTTCCATCCTTAAAATCATCCCTGCCAAACGGTGGAGGACACAACTTTATATAGAGAGAACAACTTCCTAAGGTCATACTACATCCCATAGTTTGATAAACAAACAGAGAGATGTGCTTTATCCAAGGGCGACTCATTATGCTGCCAATAAAAAAAATACTTTTCCCTTCCTCTTTTTGGGGTATATTTCATTTTTTTTGTCTTTTTCAATAATTTTGGGAAAAAGAATAAGTGAATGTTACGTTACAATGGAGGAATGAGTATTGAAAACATACAAGTTCAAGGCACAAGGACAAGATTGATGTTCTAGTATAATGATACTCAGGAAAAATCCTTCGGGGGCCAAGGGTGTTAAGACGCAGAAGCAAACTATTACAAGGCTGGCGTATAAGGTATGCAAACGCGGTTAATAAAAAACACAATGGTAACATCCTTCGATGTAAGTTTAATGAACCCAGAGAAGGTAAGATTGGTGGTTTTTCATATTTAGAGAGTCTGAAAAAACATAAAAGGAGACTCCATTGGGGTACCTTTTTCGAAGATAGTCTAGTCAATTTGAAAAAGGGGTAAACTAGCACCGACAAGACATCTATTCAAAACCATTTTAACGAGGGTGACAAGGACAAGATAACTCGACCATTTTTTCATTTTTAAGGAGTCTGAAAAAAGATTAACTATGGACTCCATCATGAATGTTCTTCTGGACCATTTTAATGAGTGTGAAAGAATAAGGTCACTCGACGATCTTTTCAATTTTAGGGAGTCTAAAAAGAGCTTAACTATGGATTCCGTGGGGGTTCCTTCTTTGTAAGTTTAGTCCCTCAGGCCTGAAAAATGGATAAAATTATACCTGAGAGTACTCTTCTAGAGAACTGAAGTTCCATAGAGTATACCTTTGTTCGTACAATTGACCGTCCGGACCGAAAAGGGGGTAAACTATCGCCGGACAGACGTGACTTCAAATTTCAGTTTAATGAGCGTGAAAGGCCACAAGATCGCTCAGAAATATTTTCATGTTTAAAGGGTCTGAAAAGGGCTTAAAAGAAGACCCGTAGAGGTTACTTTTCTCAGTTAATCCAGAAAAGATCGAAAAGAATAAATGCAGTCTCATCGGATGTTTCTTTCGGATCTCAAAGTGAGCTTGAAAAACAACAAAGTTAGCTCATGATCGACTCTTTGTGGGTCGATGCGTGGCATCTCCTCGTGGGAGCAGTATGCTCCGATGAAAACATTGTCTATGATGCCAAGGGTTATGGAGATATTGATAGGTATCGTTTCGGCAATGGTTTCCATATTAACCTCAGCATAGATATAGTGTGTAGCTAAGGGATTAATAGGACAAGACCTATCTCTAGTCATAGTCAAAGTGAATTCTCCTACTTTGATTCGGTTTAACTCTGGGAGGAAGTATGATCTGTGATGAAGATCTTCCCAGGGTTTGTTCGGACTAGTCATTGCTTCAATTATTACTTCATCAGAGGGAAAGACTAAGTCTAATGAATCGATGTGAGTGAGAGAACCCTAAGCCCAAATAGGCTCTAGTAGTGGATCGAACTCCTATGCAGTAGCTGGATCAGTGCTGGCTAAAGTTTACTGGAGTAAAGAGTACGCTACTTCAGTTGTGGACAAGGGCATGGACATGCCCGGGTGCCCTGTGCCACCCATCGTGGCCGATGGGGAAGGAAGTATCCATGGATCGTCGAAGTAAGTCGTGCAGAACGACGAAACTTGAAAAATCTCAACCTTATGGTGATTGGATATAAACTTGATATTGCCTTGAGGGGGCGGGTAATCAAAGGTACCCAAAAAATATGGGCACAAACCAAACCCTACGTTGACAACACCTGGTTGAGGATTATCAATCAGCGGGACCGTGGATGCCCCCAATGCAGGGTCAGGTCTAGAGAAGGACAATTGATCGATGGTCACTATCCGACCTTCGTGTGGAAACAACAAGACCCAAAAAAATGTAGCAACCACAACTTGCATGGCATAAGTCCAACTCCTTCCTAACAAGAGGTTATAGTCGAGGGGAGCATCGACTACCTATACTTCGACACACACGGTCTTCCCTCCTAACTGCACGGGGAAAGAAGGAACGATACCATGTGGTCAGAATGAACTACCGTCGAAAGTGGTGAGGCGAGTAGGTGACAGAGACAAAACAGGTTGGCCAACGGCCTTCCAACATGCCAACGACATAATGCATGTCGAGGTGCTCTCATCAACCACCATGCAGAAGATATTTCGAGTAAAAGTTTTCATGGGATAAGCCACTACTATCTGAAACACTACATGGTAAGGTAGACGAGGTTTTAAGTCAGTTGTATCCAGCATGATTGTACTTGGATTACAAGTCTCGGTAGATCCTAAAGAGGTTAACAAGGCTTTCCTCTAGGAAGGGAAGCTTTGGAGGACCTCCAAAGTAGACATAGCACAAGGGGTTTGCGATAAATCTTCCACCATAGAGTAGTTCTGGGTGGCCCTTGTGTTTGGGTTATGAGAAGGTTTTTTGAATGCACCTTTGGGAATGCATGTCATTGTTTCTCCCAACATCTTCTCAATCTGTAGAGGAAGAGATGGGATTTCAACTTCTTTACCCTTCTCAGAAGTGCTTGGTTTACTATAGTCATGTGCTTTAGTCGATATAAAATCATCACCCCCAACCATATTTACGTTCGCGGATGCGGGGTTGTTCATAGGCGGATAGCGTTCTTGGCTGTCCCCTTCTGTGCTTACAGAGGCTTAGGTTAGATTTTTCCCATGTTGAAATGGATTGGTCAACACAGCAGGTTGTTGCTGTGTCACAAACGTTTGGGCTTATACAAGCCAATGACATAGATGGGCCGGGTGGTCTTCTGCACATAAGTTGCATGCAAACCTCGCCTTTTGTTTCGCAATGTTGTCCCCGCCAGCATTATCGGTAGGTTTTTTATCCCCCTTACCCTTCTTTCGTTGTTTTTTCTTTCCTTCAAGCTGCTGGGTGGCCTTTGGGTTAGTCGATTGCATTGTGTGTACCTCCGACGTTTTGGTAGGGGGAGCAGCCAAAGTAGTAGTTTGGCTAGCCGTTGTATGTTGTATAGATAACTGCTGCAACTGCTTTGTCAATTGCTCAGCGGGCTTTGTTTGTGCTGAACCAACAATACCATCGGCATGTGGTCCAACTCTCTGTCTAGTTTTATCTACTATTGAGCGTGGAGCATCTGGAAAGATGTTGTATAATAAACTGGATTGAGAATAGATGAGCTCAAATTGTTGAGCTCTCATGATGGCATCTTCTTCGAAGAATACTCCCGACGTTGCGACGTCTTTGGATAACTGCGGGACCAAATACTTAAGGAACCACTCAAGAAGGAATGTTGGTGGGACTGGCACCTTAATTAAACTCTTACGGTGTCTCCATTCTCGGATGTGATCAGAGATATGGTCCGCTGTCATCTATTCAAAATTGGCCAACAGCTCTGTGCCAGCATCGTATCTCACAGGTAACTAGAAATGGTTTAGGAAAGCCATTTCCAGCTTGCCGAAGGAAGAGTATCTTGAGCAATTGAGCTCAGTGTACCATTTCGCAACACTCCCAATGAGAGTACGTTGAAACAATCGTAACTGTGCGTAGTCATATTTCAATGAGTTAGATAAGCGCCAAAGATGGAAAGTAGTCACATGATCTCCTGGATCTTCGTTAGGCTTGGCTTTGAATTTTGGAATGTCCGAAGGAAACTTCGTCGGCATAGGAGGCCAACACGGATTGTGACAAATAGGGTCATTCAACAACCTTGTCAAATCTGGCAAGTGCAAAGTTGCCAGGAAAGGTAGTTTGGGTTGTTGGTGATAACCTGGGAAAAAGGGGCCTAGAGTTTGACTGGCACCAGGTTGCTAGGAAAATTTTGGTTGTTGGCTTGGATTCTGGTAGAAACCATGGCCCTGGTCAACGTATGGATTTTGCGTATGTGGAGACATCATCAGCTGATTTCCAAAATAGGACATCGATGGTTGGGCATGCATTATATTCGAAGGACTCTGGGAAGGGTTTCCCCATGTTGGTCCCGTGGGGATGGGCATAGTAGTTTGTCTGGGGTTCCATTGATTGTGGAAAGAATTACCCCAGATGGACATTCCGGATGAGGGAACGGATCCCTGCCAAGAATTCCAAGGCCCTGATGTGGAATAAGTTCCTAGGTGTGCCCCTTATGCAGGAATAGTACCTTGCATAGGAATAGATTGTCCAAAACTGGGATTGCCCCCAGTTGGGAAGGCGGCTGACGAGAAGGCATTGTTACCAAATGTTCCAGCCAAATAAAATGGTGTCGAACCTACCGGCATATTATGCGAAGGTGGTCCTTGAATTCCCGCTTCTAATAAACTATGGTATGTAGGTTGCCTGACAGATTGTTGATGCAGGCCACCGAGACAAGGGGACGAAGGAGGGATATGAATTCCTCCCTAAGGGAAAGTGTTAAAAGGAGAAGGAGTTCCCCCCATGTGACCTTGTAGAGGAGTGCTAGAGCTCCCTATCCCTAGACCTGAAGTCTGTAAAGTGGAGTAGTAAAGTATAGGACTTGTACTCGAACTAGGCATCCCATATGAGAATGGAGGGCCTGTCGCACTTGGTGTGAAAGGGGTTGTGGCCACCGCCAAAGATGGGATCGGACCACTGTGAGATGTATAAGTGGTCGAGACCATGGTGGCTCAGACTGTTGACGGTGGGTTAGGAAGTGAAAACTCTCCTGTGCTGACAACCGTAGTGGGAATTGAAGAATTCCCAGAAGGAGTAACAACATTTGTTTCCATTGTTGTGTGCAACACTGTCTGGCGCTCGTAAAATTGAATTGGTATGATGAAAGGTGCCAAGAAATCAGTGGTTGGGGTTTCAACCGGGCCAAGAGTGTTCGCTTCAAGGTCCAAAATGGTTGATTCCTCCGGATGTTGGTCAGGCGCAATTGCTTGTAACCTGTTCGCTTCAAAAGACCCTTGTTGGTCTAGCTTTCACCTTACTGGTGGCGGGGGTGGCTCCAGTGTAACCGGTGGTAGGACAAGAAGCCTTCGTGACCGACGAATCTCGTGATCCTCCATTGTGTGAGAAGATCAAAGAAACTCTAGGGTATTCTAAACGTTCAAAAGTAACACACACTAAAAAGTCCCTAGAAGATAAGACAGGCAAACACTAAATTAATTGGAAGAACAGTTACAACAACCAACACTAGAGAAACTTACCGGTGCAACTGAAACTCAAACACAGAAGAAACCTCCGGGTATACTTTGCAAAGTGTGGTCCAATGTCTGTCCTAGGTACCATGGTATAACCTCGCAGTCACATGTGTATGTCCCTAAAAAAGATAGGCAACTAGGTTTCCAGTGCACAAACAGTCACCAAGCGGGTACAGTCGAAAGTCAGGTAGACCACAATGAGCAGGGTATCGAGCCCAAAACCTATCAAGGGTATCGAAAGGAAGTGGTCCGAAAGAAAACTAAGGACCTAGAACAAATTCGAGACCCACGAAGGCCCGTGGCAAATGCAATCGACGGAATCCAAAAACAATCCCTCTATATGTGTTCTCCACTACGATTGGTCCAGCTTTGGAGGGGTTATCTCTGCTATTTTTCCGCACGTGACCTCGTGTTTATCCCTTGTGTTAGAGGGGGGTACCAGATAAATTTCACGATACTTGACTTAGACACTCCCTAACTCAGACTCCAATGTTTGATTTTAAATGGCCTTGAAGAGTTTCCTCTCCAACCTAATCCAAGGCCCTAATCCTGAACTAGTTGGTTAACCCTACAAACATAAAAGTCTAATAAATTTTAGATTTAGTGTTAATTTTATGGGTTTGTCTTATGTCAAGGGGTATGAAAGTGAAACTGATGATGTGTAAAATATGAAAGCAAAAATGAATAAAAAAGCTGGAAACAAAAAACTTTTACTTAATGCAAAATTTCAACAACTTTTCAAAATATTTTTTTTTTCTTAATTTTCTAAGATTTTGGACAGCAAACTCAAAAGAAATTTCACTTGACTACAAGCTACTTATGATCTAATTAAACTGCAAAAACTTATGACATAAATGACTTTTCCCTGGCTAATAATGCAAAAACACACTCTTCAACCAAACAGGAAAATGAAAGAGATTTATTTTATTTTATTTAAATGTTGATAAAGCAAAAAGGAAAAATACCAACAAGTAAAAACCAAGAAAAACAATTCTGGCCTAATCGCAGATCGCAAAGAATCACTTCAAGAAATCACACACTAGCAACTTAAAAAATGACTCTCACACTTGTCTAAAAACCCTAAAAAATTATTTTTTATGACAACTTTTAAATGAGAAAAAACAAGCTAAGGGTAAAATTAATCCTAAGCTACTGACTACTAAGACATAGATTCAAACACTTGAGAGGTATAATTCTCATCAAGGGAAAGGATGACTGCCTTACCCTCAAAAAAAACTATCCTGCACAAGCACGCTACTGATAATCCAACAACAAGCGTGTGAACGCGAGCTGTATAGAGACAAAGGGTGTGTACACACGGGATGACCTTGTAAAGGCCGCTTGTATCTCTAAACTCTGAGAAAAAATAAAAATAGACAACCCAAACCAGGAAGAGACCACTGATATTGATAACCAGGATCCCTTGAAGGCTTGGACACTCTTTTTAACAGAAAAAAAAAAAACAATGTAAGGAAAAAATTGTAAAACAAACCAATCTGAGACAAGACTGGAAACAACCAAGACTTAGAAATAATCCCAGAAAACTCCTGAGAATGTTTGATTCTGTCAAGGAAGAGAATGACTACCTCAAAAATTCTCTGGACTCTACATGCTACTGCTACTTCTTCAACTAGCATTCACGTGCAGGTTGTAAGAGAGTAAGGCGTGGGTACACGCGTGCAGACCTTATGCAGGCCGCGTGTACCTCTATGGGTCTCGAAAAAACACAGTCAAGCAAATAATAGAGACAGCTGGTATGGGAAACCAGACTCTCTGCTAGCTCAGACTTTGCAGAAACTAAAAAAAAGAAGGCAAGAAAAACCATTCTTTTTCTAAAAACTACCCAAAAAATAAAATTCCAGGAACCCTAGAGACTTCCCCAGTATGGTCGCCAATTCTGTTGTGAGGGAAATCTCCTTACAGACTAGCAAATAGGGTTATACTTTGCATGCAGATATGAACAAGAGAAAATATACTTTCTATCTTCATCCCTAGACTTAAATCCCATTTCTTTTCAATAAATACATGTCCAGATCAACCTACCTTGTTCCAGGCGTTCGATGTCGATCCTCTTTCGCACTTGATCACTTGTTCACAGTTCTCCTTCCAAAGCTGACCTGCATACAAGACAAGCAACAACTACACATGCATCTTACCTATAGACTAACGGGTTAGAGATTCAAACATGTACTTAACAAACTATGAATAACTCATGAATTGGGACAGGAAAAGCATTTTATTTATTACTTTGAATGAGTCAACTTACAAAAAGTTGAGACAGGCCACCACTCCATGAACCTGATCTTGGGTTCCTCTTTAACTGTCCTCCAACTTCTTTGCTTTGTATCTCTTCTGGCACAAGAATGGCTAAAGGGTTGGGACAATGGGAATATGCAAATGGGTAGAGCTTCTTTGCTATATTTTTCTTCCTCCAAATGGGACCCCTAGCCCTTCTTTTATAGGCTAGAATAAGTTAGGTATTTGGACGAACCCTTGGCCATGCATGGACGAGAGTTTCAGTTAACTCACCCAGAGTTGTGTGTTATGTCGACAACTTTCCTTTTTTCGTGCTTTTGTTGGTCCACGCGGGTTGTTTTAGGATAGCTAGCGTGTACATGCGTGCAGTAATGGAGTAGGGCGTGTGGGCCCTTATAAAAGAGGTTTTTTAAAGAGTTGCTCAACAGTGCTTTGACAAAGAAGAGATTTGAGATGGCCTGATGCCAGGTAAGCATGTATGGTGCAATTTAGGGTTATAACAATAGTGGTGAGCATGAATCCGGTATTTCCCTGCATTGATCTCCTAAAATGGCTTATTGATCACACAGACACACAAAAATGCTTGATTACGATGAAAATGGTGGGTGTGTTGGGGTTTTCCTTCCATCAGAAGTGCACAATTATTACAAGCTCAGAGAGCGGGAAGAGCGGTTTAATACTGATTTTGTTTTGAGATTCTATGAGAAACATGACACCAGTAAGGTGATGGCTTTGTTGGGCCCGAGATATGATCATTTTTATGACAGTTATTATGCACTTTTTCCACATGTACATATGTGGTTTTCATATTTTGAAGGATCTTTTTGAAGAATTTCATGATAAAACGGTATGATCGACATAAGGTATGCATGATTCATGTTTAATGATTGTATCAAGAATGATTTATCATGTATTCACACTTCCAAGCATCTGATTCATGTTTTTGGTGTTACAGGGCAAAACCACAAGGCGTTTTTCCATCCAACACTCCGTCTAGTACTTCATCTGGCACTGTTACAAGAAGCAAACTTAAACATTAATTTTTGGGAGGATGAAGTGGAATCTGAAAAATACGGCACATGGGTTTTGTGTGCAGTATGCCCAATTAGGTCCCACATGGGCCATTTCCTGAAATTGTGAACGGATTAAGAGTAGTTCGTGGTTCTCAGTTCTGACACTTGATTCGACACTTGATTCAACACTTGATCTGGCACTCGTTCCAGCACCCAGTATTACACAAAAATGCAAGGCGAGTTGGTGGTTATGGCATTGGAGGCCAATGATGGACAAATCGGGCACATGGGTTTTCTTCATGATCGACCCCTCCAGCTACTAAGCTCAAGACAACTCGATTTCAGTTGTCCAAAGAAGGTGATTATTGGCTCACTTAGTTTCGGCAGTAAGGGCACCATTAATAAAATTTACCAATTTTAGAAGTGGTTCGAACCTCCTGTGGTCGACCACTTGGTCTGTAAATCTTATAAATACCATTGTGGTGGTCATACAATAGCTAAGGAGCAGTAGACAAAGTAGAGGATATAGATAAAAACATTTTCTTTTGTTTTTGTATTTTTCAATTGCCAAAATTGTATAAGACTGTGTTTTTCAAGTTTTAATGGTTAAATCATTTTCCTAAGCTCATGGTGTGCGTCTGAGAGGTGACCACGACTTTTGGGGGGGGGGCGGGGGGCACCAACAGTCTGGTACTATTCTCTGTGTTATTTACGCATTTAATAGCTTAGATGTCTCTTTATTACCTGTACATGAACTGTTCCTTCATTTCTTTAATTTGTTGTTGCAGTTTAATTGTTTTAATTCTCTTTTGCAGGTTAGTATGGAGGATTTTTGTCAATATGCATTGATTTTATAATTAGGAATGAGTTTGCAAACTCATACACTAACCTCACATGCATTTATATGCTAGATTATGCTTTGATTTATGATTGTAGAATCTAGTTTAAAACAGAGTTTGAAATAGAATAGAATAGAAATTTGAGTTTATGTTTTCTTTAACGAGGTTTCGGTGGATGGATAGTCATTAGTCTTTAGTTTTCAATTCTAGTTTGGTGATATAGTTGCCATTTAGTTTCATTTATTTAATTCTTCATTTAGTTGCTTATTTTCTTTCTTGTCATATGTTGGAATAGTCTTTAAATTCTGTTTATGAGTATTTTTCCTTTTTGGAATTTGAATTATTAAGATAGAGCTAGTTTAGTTTATGTTATGCAATTTCTTTCTTATATTTAGATTGCAATTTCAAGTTGTAGTTAATGATTGAATTTAGTATAGCATAAGTTTTCTTATATTAGTATAGAATGCATTTGAATTTCATAGATTAGAAAACAATTTCTTGTTTTCATAGAAGAGATAGTTTCCTTTATTGCTTTCAATAGAATAGATTTCCTTTCATGCATTGCATTGAGCATTTAGATTTCCTTTCACGCATTAGAAATAGTTTTGCATTAGGCATTTAGTTCACTTGCCTCTTAGGCTAGATAGTTTTTCAATGAGAAGTTTTGCTTGCAGTAGTTAGTTGCCTTTACTTACTTGTCTTTTTCTTTCGTAGGTTAGTTAGTTGCCTTTGCTTACTTGTATTTTGCTTTAGTAGGTTAGTTAGATGTATTTTCTTACTTGCCTATTTTATTTAATAGGTTAAATAGGTGTTTTTTTTTTACTTTCTTATTTATTTTCTTTCGTAGGGTAGTTGCTCATTGGATGTAGGTTGGCAAGTTAAACAAGTTTGCTTTTGTCATTTGCTTATTATGCTTAGTGGTTTGCTTTTGCTTATTGTTGAACTAGTTTTCTTTACATAGGGTTTTACTTGCTTTCTTAGGAACCATCCATCGATCCTTGGCCCAAAAGTACTTAGGTTACATAATTTCATTTTACTTAGTAGGGTTTTCTCATTAGATAGGTTTGCTTGAGTAGATTAGCCTTAGATAGCTACTTTCCTTAGTTAGAATATACTCCTACCAACCTTTTACCTTTGGCATATATTTTTCTACAACTCTAAGTTTACTTACCCTGGGTTGATAATTTAATTGAGGGTAGTTTAGTGTCTTTTTTAGTACATATAAATCACCTATCATTTTGGCGTCATTGTCGGGGAGTTGTCTCAAGGTAAGAAGTAGTTAGGAAATAGATCATCCTTAGACCTTAGCATTAGCTTGGTGGTGGGGGAACTTTAAGATGCGAGGTAAGAACCTGCACATCTGCTATAGCAGGTTCCCCGAAACCCTATGGTAGTTTTTCTTTTTTCTTTTGTTTTATTTCATGAATAGACCTAGAAACCAAATGGTATATTTTTCTTTTGTTTTTCCTTTCTTTCATGAATAGGCCTAGAGACCCACAAGGTAGATACATTAAATCTAAATCATACCTTTCCGACAAGGTTCCTTCCGATATCTTTGGGAGAAGGAACATTCCACTCTTAAGCTCCGCAGACCAATACCGAAAAACATGAGCTAGCTCAACCCAAAGAGCTAAAGCAGTCTCTAAAAGAGACTAAAACAGGGAGCACTATAGAACAAAAAATTGAAGCAGTAGTAGTATTGGGAAAGGAGGCAAGACCACTCGAGCCTTCCACAGAACCAAAAAATACAACCTTTGTTTTTACACCACCATCAGGAGATCCTAACTCTTTGGACATCATCTTTGTGTGAACCAAGTTTTATCAAATGGAAAGATGAACTCAAAAGAAACCATTAGCTTGAGGGAACTTTCTCAAATCCTAGTAGCAACCAGGATTTCTTCTTTTCAAGAAGAACATATTTTGGCAGCAACTAAGAACTTGTTTACCTCTCCAAAAATAATAGAAGAGTCAAGGTCCTATGAGCTACAAAATGATTTTCCTTTCCAAAATGCGAAGGAAGATGAAAAATTATGGACTACATCCAATGGAGAGAAATCATTAAGACCTAAGATTGAGGAGTCCTCAACATCCATCTCAGCAGATCCTTCATGTACTTCAGAAATCAATCATCGAGAAGAAGGGGATCTACATAGCATGATGAAGGAGAGCATAGAAATTATTGTTGATGAACATCAAGATTACATTGAAATTTGGTTTCAAGAGGTCATCAAGACACAATATTATTCTCTTCTTCAACACCTTCTGATGCCAAAACAAGTAGGTTGGTTGGTTCTTCATATCCAAGTAATCACTGCGGTAAATTTTTCATATATGGATATGAGTATGTTTCTTATCTTTCTCTGCACATGGTTACATTGGAAGAGTTCTTACACTTGAATAAATATTTTCCCTTTCTTTTTAGGTAGGGTAGGATAGTAAATAAAAGTTGCATGTTGTTAGTTTAGCTTAGAAGTCTAATGCAGCCTCATTTTACATTTTATTTTAATAAAAAAACTATGAGATACATGTCTTGATCTCATTGATCTCCTTAGTTTATTATATTTTAGAGTGTGTATTTTGCAAACAATTTTAGAGATCTTTTTAGGTATTTATATCACCAAGGGTAGACAATTCCAAGGAAATAGAAAACAAGGATTTTCTTCAAAAACATTGTTACACTTGGACCTTGTTTTCTGGTAAGCATCAAATGAATAATGACTTCTTGTATTTAGCCATGTTTTTGCAAATATTTTCATCTTTTTGTTCTTAAGGCATATTAAGAAGAAATTGCTCTTGAAAACCTTCACCACTATATAAGGAAGTGACACCGTAACCATCAAGCCTAGAGGTCTCTCGTAGAGTTTTTCCAAGAAACCTAATTAAGTGAGCCAAGTGTCTGTATCAAAGAGTAACAAGGAGTTTTAATTAGCAGTTAGTCATGGAAACATCACAATAATTACAAAAGAAGAAAGTGAGTTGAGCCTAGAGATGCCTTTCTGTTCTTTCTTAATGGTACCATCCACTACACACTAAATAGCTTGATTATATCATTTCTTTAGATAGGCCACGTTCGCTTAAGTACCCCTTACATCGGGACAATCACTAATAATATAACGGAAAGTCATCCTCTAACATAAATACCATCCCAATTAAAAAAAAAAGAAGAGAAAGATAAAGTTGTTTTCAGAGTTGTCCCCCCATATTCTTGCATAAAGAAATCTTATACTAAAATTTTAAAAAGATGGAGGGCTAATCTCTGAGGTTTTAATAGGCTAACCAATCGGGATACTGAACAGGTCTGTTGGCAGTAGGTATTGGCCTGTGGTATGACTAGGTAAACTTGTCAGAGTACTAAACATGCTTGCTAGCAGTGAGGCAGTCTACCTAGTGAGGATGGTAATCGAACAAAAAAATAAATAATAAATTTTAACTTGTCCTGATGTACGACATTACTTGCAGACAAAGATGACATGAAGTATGTGTGGTTAAGCTAAGGTTAATGAACTCCATAAACTTTCCATTGGGAAATAGCTCTAAGACTATCTTGAAACTCTCTTTCCTACCTCTTCTTATCTATATATAGGATCTCTTATCCTATAGGTGGGGCCATCTCCTAATTGTCTCGTCATAACAATCTATGAAATTTTATCTTTACACTTGAAATACTATAAATCTTCGGCTACTGGGGGATACTGACTGGTTTCCTATATTTTTTATTTTGAGGTGCCATAATACTTAGGTATGGGGGAGGGGTTCATGAGCTGACAAATGATTATTGCCTAGAGAAATAAGTATTTGCAAGAAATTTTCTATTATTACAATGATACAGGTTATTACATTGATAGTCATGTTATTTTTGAAATGCTTAACTCATGTGTGCTATAAACTACTGAACACACACTTAACAAACCACTCTTTATCGATTTATATTCCATTACATGATGCATATTGTAGGTTTGACAATACATGTCTTGTGCTTGCTATAACCTGTCCATTGTAGGTTTTAACATTACATGTTCTATGCAAGTGGATTGAGTGAACATGGTGGAAAAATAAACAACAATGGAACACTCTTAGCCTGCCTCAACTCCTATTCACTGTGTTTGTGGCCTCTGAGGAATCACTTTCCTCAGCCACAAAGCTCCCAAGAGTTGGAGACCCTTGATTTAAAAACCACCAGTTTCCAAGAGAAAGCTATAATAGGGTTTTCAAAACCAAATTTCATAACATCTTTGGAGCTAAGGGATACTCCAAGGAGTGGATAAAAGAGGATATAATCAATGCTCTCTTAATCATCACCAGATTGATTACATGTGAAGGTAGATATTCTGTCTTTAAAGCCTATCAATTTCGATTATTAGCTCACTTTCCATTCAATAAGCCAATGTAACTTTCCCTTTTACTTCTTGAAGAGTCTAGAGAATATGTCTTCCCAAGTGAGGAAACATGTAACCAATCCCCATAACAACCTATTTCACCACGACCTTATCAAACTACTTGTCTTCATCGAGTTGGAAAAATGGGAGAAAACGTGGGATGAGTTCATTTACCAATTTGCAAAACCTCATCTTACAATCAAGACTAGCAAGAAGAATCTTGATCTAGGGACTGTTACTCCACCCAAACCCTCATGCTCAAGCTATTCCTTTACCAGACCAAAAGTCTAAGAAACTTGTTGATACCCCTGCAGCCTCATTGGGAAAAAAGACCAAGAATCCTATTTCTAATTCATGGGACGGGGACGTGCCATATCTTCGGTCTGGGGGGGAGTTTTCTTGAGCTAAAAATGCTAAGCATTGCCCATTTGTATAGCAAACCCATGAGAAGAGGAAGTAGGATTTCTGTCAAAATTCTGTCATATTGTCTTTTTACAATGTCTTGGGATATTATATCAGCAGTTGTTTGTATTGGTATGCTAAAATTATATATTGTTGACATCATTATGTGTGTTATAAGCTTGATGTGCATTTTTTTATACTTAACTACTCTTTGTGACAAATACAGAGCAATAACAACTGCTAAATACTTACTGCAATCTGTATTACAATCTTATGAAAAGAGGAACGATTGTTTGAATTGTTACAGATCGATGAAAGGAAATAACAATTCTCTTGATTCGCCATACCTACTAGTACAAACCAAGCCTTTTGTTAGTATTTGTCAGTCTATCAGTCATCCGTGATCAAGTTTTCTCTTTCATGTGATTGATAGGGTTATTAGGTCAAATTGTTATATTTTCAAAATAAAACTCTCAAATACAATTTGACATATCTTGTTTGTAAAATTGTCATTGGTGTGTCCAGGTCTCAATACTACTCCCTCCACTCATCCAAGGTCATAAATATTCATCATGGTCATATCATCATTCCTTGTCAGAAATTTTTAGATAATTGTCTTCGTCAAAGTTCTACTTCGAAATTGGTTTCTGAATTAAGGAAGACGAATTTGACAAAAGTGAAAGAGGTTTTATCATTTGAGAGAAATTCCCCAAATACAGTCACTATAGGAGGGTTTTCTGCACATTTTGACAGTTTGACTTCAAGTTAGTTTTTCAGAGGTTTGGAGAAGGCATTTACAGTTCTTGATGGTTACATTGTGTATAAGACATCATAAAATTTCCACCCATACCAATTTCATCCCAAAATTCCTCTGGGAAGGTCTCCAAAATTCCTATCAATAACCACGATGCGTTTCTACTAAGAAGCACATTGCGCTTCTGCAAGTTTTGAGTAACCAACTTCAAGCTTGGATTCTAAGCTAATGAGAAAGTAATTTTTAAACTTGTAGGAGGTTTTTGTTCCTAACATACCACGACACAATAACCTCTATCATTTTTTTAATATACTTTATGGCTTGGGATATATTCTATCATCTTATAGGCCTATTCTTTTAGAAAATAAAACACTGTTTGTTTTTCATGTTTTAGTAATATTTTCTTTTTGTGTTTTCCTAACCAAAGGGAAGGAATTTTTGAAAAACAAGAGAGGTTTTTATCAATAACATGTTAAAAAAAAATAACCTATCTCAATTTATAAATATACATTATGGTTTTGTATATATTCAATTATCTTAGAGGCCTAGTTTTTCAGGAAATAAAATACTCTGTTTTTCCTGTTTTATACATTATTTCTTTTCGTGATTTCCTAACAACTGAAAGTGAATTTTTGAAAACCAAGAGAGGTTTTTTTCAAGAACACATTCAAAAACATAAACCTCTCTCAGGTTTTACACAGGTTTTACTTTATTGTAGTTATAGGTGTCACTTTGATACCTATTTTTCACAAGTTCACCAGGCCAGAATTGTTGCGCTTATGGGAAGTCACTTTTGGAACTAATTTTGCAGAGGTAAAATTGTTGTTTTGCATGGTTTAAAGGATCAAGGGTATAATATACATCTCATAAATTCCTCATATGTCATAAATAGCCTTCAAAAACTCCAAACTGTTAAGCCCTAATATTGGCTCATTACCCCTTAATTAGGGCATATTATATTAGTAATGTTATTTTATTTGTGTCGGCTTTAGGCCATTAGTTGTAATTATACCTCCTAGTATCCTATATATACCAAGGAGACATTTTCATTTTGAATCATCTTGTACTTGAATATTTAAGTGGGGTAAAGTGAGGTTTCCCCCTCGAACAGGTTTATTATCTGAAATTATCTCTTTTTCAAGGCATTGAGTACTTTTTCTGAGGATTTTCTATGCTATATTGATATTTGGTTCTTAACATATAGTATCAGAGCTCAAGGTCTTGGGGTTTCCCTGCTACATTTGAGACACCTTGGAATTTTCTCTATAACGTTTTTTCTACAATGTGTCAGAAGGAAAGTCTTGGAGGATATTTAGAAGACGGATCAAGGTACGTTGGGTTCAAAATTAATCTCCTGAGGCCTTATACTTTCGGAGATACAGCCTGTACAAGATAGGGTTCTAGAATCATCCTAAACTGAGTCATTGCGGAATTTTCTCTATAATTGTTTTTTTGTAATGTTTCAGACCTTGAACTATGGAGGAAATTTACATAAATTAGTAAGGTATCTGTGGTAAAAATTTCATCTTCTGGGTCATCTTAAATTTTTAGATACACCCTGTGTAAGATAGGGTATCTGACTAGTCCTATTGACTAGTCTCAAGAAGGTGTTCCAGGTAAAACAATCATAACTT